>CAUYRT010004852.1:0-60565 GCA_963574885.1 Lepilemur ruficaudatus | reverse complement strand
CTTCTGCTGGGGGAGGCCCTTATGTACCAAGGAGAGGAGAGGGAAGACACATGACCACTTCCTTGTTATTGTCTATTTTCGTTTCTATAGAAAAACTTCAGACTCCTGTTTATTTCCTCACAAGACATCTTTAGTCTCGTTAAGTCACTTATTTTCAGTTTAGCTAAATTTACCTCTGTTCCAACCACTGGCAATATTTAGCAAAGAACCTGTCCCTGTTTTCAAATACAGCCAGTCTTAGAATAGATGAGCAAGGGAGATACATCTGCCCATTGACGTTTTCCTTGCTCACTAATATTTTTCCAAAGGAGTCATCTATTTCCCTTGGCACATCTCCAAGAAAATTTCTAGGGGTCACTTCAGTAGGAGGAGAACACAGAACTTAATACAAAGGAAGCAGCTCGCAACAGCTGCTGGTTCATCATTGGTCTGGAAGTCACAGTTCAGAGGCCACGTGCATCGGGGTTCGCGCTATGTCTGTTTCTCCTACCTGGGAGGGGCGCCCTGACCACCAACACTGAACTCATTCAGGGGATTATCGCAATCACCCTCACTGGGGAAGCACAGCCCTCAGTTCCATCTTCGGTACCTTCTCGCCCTCGGATTTCTGCCTCGCAATGAAACCTCCCACGACTCACATTTGTAGGTCCCGTCTTGATGACAGAGCTGGCGACAAGGCAACCTTGAGATGAGGTGTCAGAGACCCAGGAGGCTCCGCTGTCCCCAGAAAGACTCTCATCTGACTTTGCAGTGGTGGGTCAGGACTATAATCATAGTCTTGGGCTTCCCAAAATTTGCTTGGTAGAGCACTAGTTCCCCAGGATGTTACAAAACACTGCACAAAAACATTCAAATACATTTGAGAAATAATACATGCAAATACAGCCAAACAGACTTTTGACTCTGGTCGTCTTAGACGCTTTTATTTGTCACATGCTCTGTGACTCTCGAAGGGGAAGGAGAAGGATGCTGCACCCCCAACCTATTCCACCACTGGACTTACTTCCGGTCTAGAAAGCAATGTTGTCACTTAATCCTCAGGTGAGAGAGTCCCGGGGTGTTTGATGGTGGATTTAGAAAAGCACATTAACACATGTACTGCAGAAAAGGGAAAGGATAGAGCAGTGGTCTCAAACTTTTCAGTCTTGGGATCCCTAATGCTCTTAAATAGTATGTAGGACCCCAAACTGCTCTTGTTATAGGGTTTATATCTATAGATATTTATTGCATTAGAAATTAACACTGAGAGTTTTGAAAAAATATTTATTAATTCATCTTAAAATAATAATATAAGCTCATTACATGCTTACTTAAATAAGATTTTTGGAGGGGAAAATGAGTACATTTTCCAAAACAAAATTAGTGAGTACAGTGGCATTATTTTATATTTTTGCAAATCTCTGTGATGTCTGGCTTAATCAAAAACAGTTGGATTCTTATATCTACTTCTGTGATGAATCTATTACACCACAGTGTTTTGGTTAGAGTAATAATGCTCCTCACACAGATAAGTAGTTGAAAAAATAAGGAGATCTTAACAGCCTCGGGCCCTTCAGAGGTCCTGGGACCACACTTCAAAGACTGGAAGGACAGAGATTTGGAAAATTTTGGTCCCTGAGGATAGAAGCTACTTTAAAATGTTCCCTATTATTGACTCTAACCTCATCAAGTATAAATCTCTATACATGGTCAGTATATGATATAATTATGCCTTAAAGTGATTTTACACAATTTTAGTGCTTCTATATTTCAAAAGCAACTTATGCCGCTGTCATTTTCTAATGGTCCACATTCTGTTCCTACTCCACAAATCAGACTCAACAGTATGACATTAAGTGCCCTAAACAATCTGGTACAATTTATCCTTGCAGCCCAGTCTCCCATCCAGGATCTAGAGTAACTCAAGACTACATGAGAAGTCAGAATTTGTAATTAATTACTAGTAATATTAATAGTCAATATTTATGGTGCAGGTACTATGTGCTCAACACTGTGCCAAGCACTTAGAAATGACATTAGGACAACAGTGACAATGCAGCAAGATTCAGCAAAGCACACGCCACACAGCAGGGACAGTGCCAACAGAGCAAAGGGGACTTGGGACAAGGCGACCCATGCAGGGCACACACTCTTATAAAGGAACGCACCACCACGCAATCCTACTGTGAATTTCCATCCCCCCAGCCCCACCCCGTCCTCCCTTGTGGCTGGGCCTTATTCTAAAGTGTCCTCATCCACCATCAGCGTCCTACTCACGCTTAAAGATGCAGTTCACATGCCGTCCCCTCCCAGTCACTCGTTCTCGTTTTCCCCTTACAATTCGGTCGTATCTGCATCACGCCATACTAAAGGAAGAGGTTAACAAGGGCAGGGAAAGCGAGGAGGCAATGGTGTTGGGGTAAGAGAATAGCAGACACAGGGAGCTGAGATCTGTCATCACCACCAAAAGCAGTGTCAGTAGAGGGGCTGGCCCTTCCTCTCACCCACTGGCTGTTCCTCCTCCTACAGTGACTCTTTCCAGTCTTTTCTTTCTCCAGATGTTGGACGCCTTCTCCACTCCCGTCACACTGAGAAGAAGACACTTTCTACCATGAAGTCCATAAAACCGCCAGGACCCACACCTGCCTCCTCTTCGCCTCAGGTTAACCGCAGAGGAGGTGACACAAGCGTGTCTTGCTCCCACCATCCAGGAGCGGCCCCTCCACCAGGGCTCTCAAGATGGCCCCTACTGGCCTTTTAAATCTCCGTTCTCTGGCATCTCTTCCTCTCCTTCCCTCGTTCCACAGGGGTTTGTGGGACATCATCCTAGACTCTGCAAACACAGCAAGGAATTCCTCCAGTTTTCCAGACTCTTCCTTCAGCATCCAAGCCTTGAAGATGGCATTTCTCCTACCTTTGAACAAAAAAACCTCTTCCACCGGGCCAGCTACTGCCGTTGGGCTCTCCTCCACTGGACAGCCACACGGGCAGAAAGCACTGTCCAAACCCAAAAAAGCTCCCTCTAGCTGGCAGGCATGAGAACGGTGACACTGAAACACAGTATTGAGTGGGGAAGCAGGAATGTGGGACAGGGCAGTCGGCAAAGTGGGCATAAGAGTAAACACAAAAAGCCGGGCATGGTGGCGCACGCCTATAGTCCCAGCTACGCGAGAGGCCAGCCTGGGCCACAATCGTAGTGAGACCTCATCTCTAAAAAAAAAAAATTAATTCAAAAAAGATTATACACAATAAGATGTGTTGGTATGTCTTTTAAACTACGAAGAAACATAATATAACCTTTAATTCTGCTGTTTAAAGATAATTACTGCTAACTTGATAACTTTTGGTACCATGAAAGCTATACATGCTCATTATAGCAAATTGGAAAAATACAAAAAACAAAAAAAATGATCTACAATCATACCTTACTGAAATAACCACTCTTCACCTTATAAATTTCTTCCAGAATTTTGTGTATATCCATATGCAAAACTGGGGGTTATAATGTATTTGTGTATGCTGAATGTTATTGTTCATTCACTTACTGTAATAAATATAAATCTTCACCAAAAAACTCCCCAAACTTCCCCACTCCTCCCAGGACAACCACTACACCTGAACTGCTCTAACCTGAATCCCTAACGCCTGCCACTGTGGTCTAATGTACACTCTGAGAATCTCACAAGATGGCTTTTCAGCACTTTGCAATTGACAAATCTCTCTTGCTTGATATACTCTCATCTTTTGACTTTTATAAGACAAAATTCTCTGTTTTTCTTCTATGAGTTTTGTTATTCTTGCTCAGTCTACTTTGTAAAACATGACCCTGGAAGGCTTAAGACTTGGTAAATAGTCATCTTTGTTGTTTCTTTGGGAGAATTTCACTTTCTTTATATCTCATTTACTACTTAGTTGAATACTTAGGGCTTTATTATTAGCTTATTAAATATGAAATTGTTCAATTTCCTGAAATACTAAGTTTGACAGTTGATATCTCTGACATTTCTCTTTGATACTACTTATTTTATTTTTATTGCAAAGGTACGTCCTCAATCTTCCAAACCCACATTTTGGCTTGCGATTATCTTTCATATATTTTTTTTTAGAGCAATTTTTGTGAAACCATGGATAAGTCAAATATTTGCGTTATTTTTGAATGAGTTCCATCGTGAAACCAATGCTGTGCAGACAGCTCGAAATACCAATGAAATGTTCAGGAAAGATGCGGCTAATGAATGCACAGTACATCAATGGTTTGAGAACTTCCATTCTGGTGATTTTAATCTTGAAAATAAGCCATGTGGGTGACCTGAGACCAAGGTGGATAATGATGAGCTAAAAGCTACAGCGGAAACGGATCCATCTCAAACTACACGTGAATTAGCCGCAAAGTTTGATGTTCCCATTCCAACAATATTGGACAATTTGAAACAAATCACCAAGGTAGAGAAGCTGGATAGATGGGTTCTGCATGAATTAAACAAGCATCAGAAGAGAAATCATCTCGAAGCTTGCCTTTCTTTGTTGTCACGACATAAAGGAGAACCATTTCTACACCGTATTGTTACGTATGATGAAAAATGGATTCTTTTTCACAATCACAAGTGTTCAGCACAGTGGCTCAATAAAGAAGAAGTGCCGAAACACAGTCCAAAAAAAGCTAATGGTGTCTGTTTGATGGTCCACGTCTGGTATTATCCACTACAGCTTCATGGAACCTGGTTAATTGATTACAGTGAATGTCTTTTGCAACTAGTTGGACTAAATGATGAGGCTGCTTATTATTAAGCAGTCAAGATTAGTCAATAGAGACAGGTCAATCCTCTTGCAAGACAGCACTTGACCGCATGTCACACAAATAGCGCTGCTCAAACTACAGAAGCTGGTCTTGGAAACCCTGTCATCCACCATGTTCACCAGACCTTGCACCAACTGACTACCACTTCTTCCAGGTTTTGGACCACTTCTTGCAAGGAAAACTATTCCATTCTCAACAAGCTGTGGAAAATGCCTTTTGCAATTTCATGGCCACTCGCTCTCCAGGCTTCTTCACTACTGGCATAAACATGCTATTGTTAAAATGGCAAAACTGTGTCAGTTTTAGGGGCATACTTTGATTAATTGTAGTGCTTCTTGTTTGAGATATAACAAACTGAACTTTTTTGACTCAAAATCGGACATTTCATATTTAATGACCTAATACCTAAATCTACGTTCCTTTTTTTAAATTAATTTGTCTATTTTTTGAGACAAGGTCTCACTCTGTCACTCTCGCTCGAGTGTAGTGGCATCATTATAGCTCACTGCACCCTCAAATTCCTTAGCTCCTCCTGCCTTAGCCTCCCAAGTAGCTGGGACTACAGGAGCTCACCACCACGCCCAGCTAGTTTTTCCACCTTTAGTAGAGACAGGGTCTCACTCTCACTCAGGCTGGAGATCTGCGTTCTTTTAAAGTCTTATTTTTCACAAGACCTTCAATCTCAAATTTTTTAGTGGCATTTTCCCAAATGTAAGATCATTTTTTCTTTCTTTCTAGGGGAGAGGGGAGCATCACCAGATCTTCTGAAAATGATCTGAACAATGAAGGAGCCATAACTCGCCGTCCACTCAGGTCTAGACCAGAGCTGCCAATAGAACTTTCTGGGAAGACGGAAATGTTTTGAGCCGGCCAATAAAGGTAGCCACTTGTCACATGTGGCTATTGAGTACTGAAAATATGACTCATGAGGCTAAAGAACAAAAAGTTTTATTTTACTAATTTTGGTTACTTTTAATTTAATTAGCCCTGTGTGGCGAGCAGCTGTCATACTGGACAGCACAACTCCAGACTATAGTTCCCTGTGAGGAGGAGCTACACGTCATCCTTCTCGGGTTCAAGTCATCAGAAGTTTAATAATTGTCTACTATACTCCAGACGGTAGCACTTGGAAAGGTAAGATGGATAACAGATGAAACTGGCCCTAAAGAAGTATGTAAGGTCCATCAAATAAGACAGACACAGAAGCAAATCATAATAATTTGATATGAAATGCCCTATAACAGAAGGGCAAGTGGCAAACATACAGGGGATCCATTACTTAAATTCTCAGTGCCCTGCACAGTTCCTGACCTATGACACAGTGAGTTCTGCTATAACATTTGGTTTTGAAAATGCAAATGTGTCCCGAGGAGATTGATATATTAGGGAATAATGGGAGCATAACGCAAATTTTGCATTTGCTTTTGTGTGATTTTGTCCATGAGAGACACCAAGTAGGTGCAGAAAATTCCACCCAGCTAAAACACACACATGGATACTCCAAGTAAGTATTTACCAGCCACCTGTTCACCCGCGTGCTATGAATAACACCCACCCACCTGCACAGTTACAGTTTTTTCTTCCATTTTAGATACCCTCCCTTCCACCACCTGACAGTAACACACATGGCAACCTTATTATGCCACTTCCACAAGCAAACTTCAGGTCTTTTTCAAGGTAAAGTGCACTATTTATTATAGGATATATACATTTTAAATCATATAATGTGTAAAACTGCACACCCTTTTTATTAAGTTCCCCTTTTTTAAAAATGATTCACTGATGACGTTTTTTGAGTGTTGTTTCCAAACTTCGGTTTTAACATAAGCCCTGTGGTTTTTATTGCACAACTTTGTTCAGTCCCATGATTTTTAGGAGCACATATGCTGTGTTATAGCAGAACTGACTGTAGGTGCAGAAAAAAAAACCTCAGCAATGAGAACCGCTAGCACCCAGATCTTGGATTTTAAACACCATTCTCCAATAAAAGGAACCAGAATCCTTGGAGAAAAGGCTGATCCCAGATCTGAGAACAGAAAAGGATGAAACGGGTCTTGAATATCTTATGACAGAATGGAAGTTAATACTCAAAACATGATGGAGATATTTTTTAAAGCCACAGATCGGCTTAAAGATGCTGCCACTGGTAAAATCTGGGACAACTTGAGCATCAAAATAGTGATAGTAACAGATTGTAACTCAATGTGCTGTCAACCCTCACTGATGCAGACGATTGAAGGAAGAACCCTCATCTTTGACCTAACCAGGTGTTGCTGAATTGCTCTCAAAACCGCCTATAGCAATGTATACTCCCAACAAACGGAGTGTGAGAATTGCAATGACTCGACATCCTCACCTGTATTTGGTAACAGCAGATGACTTGAACATTCTGATAATCAGGTGGGTATAAAATGTACCTCACCGTGGCTTTAATTTGCACTTTTCTGATTACGAGTGAAGTTGAGCATCTTCTCGTATGTTGAGTTTTGTCTTCCGTGACTCCTCAATTCATATGCTTCATTTGCTTTTCTACTAAGTTGTTTTCCTTTTTAAAAATTAATTTGCTCTTTAGCCTGGGGCTTGTTTTAATCTTTATTTTCAGCATCTTTGTATGTAAAGATGTTTTCTTCTCTTTCATGTAAAATATTTTATATTTCATCCATTGTTTTCTTTATTGTATGGTCTTTTACGTTTTAAGAAATAAATTACTACTTTGAGGTCATAAAGATCATTTTCTGGATCTTCTTAAAAGATCAAGTTTGCTTTTCATTTTTAAATCTTAAAATCATCTGGAACTTACACTGATATCTGGTGTGCAGAAGGACCCTGCTATTATTTTTACCCATATGGATAACCTGTTATTTCCACACCGGTATTGAATAGTCAATACTTTCTTCTGATTTGTAACATTTCTGCCATACACAAAATTCCAAAATCTCTGTGATTCTACTTCTGGGCTCTCTATTCCTCTGCATTAGTCTCTCTGCCTCTCTCAACAACAAAACGTCACACTGTTTTAAGGATCACAGCCTTTCAATAGGTCCCAACATCCGACAGGGCAAACTTGCCTCCTCATTCTTCTTAAAAAATGTCTTCGACATTCTCGGCCTTCTGTTTTGTCCAATGTATTTCAGAGGCAGCTGTCAAGTGTAAAAAAAAAAAAAGAAAGAAAAGTTTTTTTTAAATCTCTTCGTGTTTTTAATAGAATTGTGATGAATTTACTAATTACTTTGGTAAAGATTGACATTTTTAGACATTAAGACTTCCCGTCCAGGAACCGAGTGTACTTCCCCATTTAATTATTCTTTTATGTCCCTCAGCACAATTTAATGATTTTCTCTATAAAGATCTTGCATGTCATTAGACTTATATGTTGTTATATTACAATTTTGTTGATATTTTGAATGAATTCTCCTTTAAATTACATTTTCTGTTTGATATTAAAGAAATCTCTTTATTGCTGAATGTTGATTTTTAAGGCTTTTTTTCCTCTAAGACTTCTTAATACCTCTAATATATTCAAGTGAATTTCCCAAATGGAGACATAATATGCAACATTTCTTAGGCTTTATTTGACTATAAAACTCATTTTAATAAGACTTTATATACCTAATTCATCTTTTTTCAAGAGTGATTAAAGACAATGAACATAAAATGTATACGCTTACAGTAAAAGACAAATACATTTAGGGTTGGGAATCTTTCTTGTGGGAGGCCATTACTGGTTTGCAGCAGAGGAGGAAAAGCTGGATCTCTTCAGCTCTGATCATCTACTACTAATGAAAAGAATTGCACTTTGAATGTACACATTGAAAAATGTATGTTTTACTAAATACTTCACCCAGTTTCGATTCCACCTTTGAAATAGAAGTGAATGTATCTAAAACTGAAATACATAATAAGTTATATGCACCCATGAGGAAGTAACAAACAGGAAACAAGATTTGCCACAGAAATGGCCACAACAACAACAAGGAAGTGAGGACAGCCAGGTGCCAACCCCCCCAGGAGTATTTAAGGGCCCGGCAGAGGCAAACCTCAGACCTCCCTCAGCTCTCCTGGGTCCTCCCTCCTCACTTCGCCTGTGTCCTCTCTACTGATACCATGGGTTGCTGTGGCTGTGGTGGCTGCGGTGGTGGCTGCAGTGGTGGTGGCGGTGGTGGCTGCGGTGGCGGCTGCGGTGGTGGCTGTGGTGGCGGCTGCGGTGGTGGCTGCGGTGGTGGCTGCAGCAGCTGCAGGTGCTTCCGGGTGGGCTGCTGCTCCAGCTGCTGCCCCGGCTGCCGCGGCTGCTGTGGTGGGTGCTGCAGCACGCCCGTCATCTGCTGCTGCCGCCGCTCCTGCAGCTCGTGTGGCTGTGGCGGTGGCTGTGGGAAGGGCTGTTGCCAGCGGAAGTGCTGCTGCCAGCAGAGCTGTGGCTGCAAGAAGCAGTGCTGCTGCTAAGTGGGCTGCCTGGCTCTGGTAGAGTTTGCTGGAATCTCTCTTGCCTGTTGTAATCCTTCCTCTATCCCTCCCACCTCTCTCTCCATCAGCTGGAAGTCACCCCTGTGCACGTAAGGGCTGTAGATTTGACACCCTCCCCTCTGTCACACGTTGAACAAATGGCACATGGACCCATAGGTACTAACTTTTATGTTTTTCTGAAATTCTTTCACACAAACTCCAGTGCCTGCACTGCTTTTCACTGTGCCGTACCGTACATGCCATTTCTACTCTATTCTTGTATCCGGCAGCTCTGTGCTGCTGAAAATTAAATGTGTAGAATAATGCACCATACATTGATGGCTGAAGATCTCTTTTACTTTTATTTATTGCTTTGCTGTGAAAGGACCTTTTGTGCTGTATCAATTCACCCAAGTTAAATAAAGAAACCCTTGTTGGGAAGAATTTCCTCTACTGTCAGATTGATTTCTTTTATGTTCAGAGTCGTGCTGAGATGCACTGTGAGCCCAATACCCAGGGCAGCAACACTGTTCACACATGGGAGCAGGGCTCACACGCCTTATTTACCGGAATTCAACCTCCCTGTCTCACTGTTCGTGGCGTTCATTTCTTTGAAGTCAATGGGAATGTTATAATTTACTCCAAAAATGCCTACATCTCACCTCCCCTCATTGGGTAGGGTCGAAGAAGCAGGAACTCAGTTTGGGTTGTGCCATTCCAGAACAGCAGGGCTTTACCCCAAGTAAGCCTAATTCATCCATGAAAAGGATAATCATAAGTCAAATGTAATACATTTCAAATCTGCCTTAAATCTTTCCAATTCTAATCCCAGTTGGAAGCATATGACCTCGGATACAAAATGCCAGAGAGACAGATTTTCAGGTGAGGACGCAACCAGGTCAAGCAAGCAGGGATTGGGCTCGTATGCAGAATCGGCTCTGTGCTGGGCTGGGCTGGCACGTATTAGGAGCAGGTGTGTATCCAGGTGCTATGAAACTTCACTGACCCCAGGTTAGGCCCACACTTGAAGATTTAGGTTTCAATCTCTTTATTTGTACTCCAGTATCAATCTTAGAAATGGCGACAATGGCTTGATTTTATAGTTGCCAGTTTCTGAGAGCAATTCTCCACCTCATTCCCGTGAAATGAACAGACAAAGCTAACGTACAAAATGGGATCTTAGATGTTGATCAGGACCCACCAAATTATTTATGTGCGTCCATGTGCAAGAGGATGAAGCTTTTTAAAGCCTGAGTGCAATATGGGGATACAGACCGAAATGACACTTACCCAAGCCAAACTAAGAATATTATGTGAGTACCTGATTGTTCAAGACCCAAGGAAATGCTCCTCATGTGTAAGTGAGAGAATACAAGTTAAAGTATCTATATTATTGGAGAATTCAATGACTACACCTACTAGATTTAGAAACTGGAAAGAATTAATTTACACTGACCTTGTGGCATATCCTACATTTTTAGAAACGTAATCATTTACCGTTAGACAGGAGCACTTCTAAACAATTCAGGACAAAGGGTGGCCTATTTTCTTCAGAAGGACTTCAGGTATAGAAAATCCCCGCCTCCGGTGTCAGCCCATCCCAACGCATGTCACCCTGGTGCTTAAAGTATTCTACATGCACAACTGAAATCTCCCCTGCTCTCGCGTTTCTTCTTATCCACCACAGAACAAAGGGTGCATCCAAGGGTCTGCTCGACAAAACTCTTTATAGACCTGAGGACAGTCTTCAGTCTTTTTCTTTTCTTTTTTTTTCTTTCTTTTTTTATAACATCTGGCAAGTCCAATTTTGTTAGCCTTCAGTACAGACTGTATTTGTAGATCTCAAAGTGAGCTTCCTGGGACCAGCAGCAGCATGTTAGAAATGTCAATTCTCAGAGATTTCTGGGGGTGAGGTCCAGCAATCTGTGTTCTAACAAGTCTTCTAGGTGACTCTGATTCAAGCTTGAGACCCTTTGGACTGTATCAATATTAGGGAAGAAGCTGTCTTCCATTACAGGTTTGGAGTAACATTTCATTATGATAGACAACTAGTTAACTATTTCTGTCTCATTTTTGTGGTGAAGATTTGAAAAAACAGAGAAAATACCTTCTTACTACTATTTTGCATTATTCAGTCACTTTTTAATGCTTACCTCGCCTTCAGAATTTCCTTTCCATATCTTTTCTTAGACCTATGACCTGATGAAGTCTATTATTTTGAAGGAAGCACTTTTTCTCACTAAGACTATATGATCTACTAAATGTGCACAAATACAATCTACAATGCAGTGTTTCCTGTTAACTACCCTGTACTTATAGGCTCGTATCTGAACACACACCTCACCATACATGCAATTTTAATATGAACAAATAATAACTCAGAACTCATTTACTCAACTATAATGCCCACTTTGGAGTTTGGAAGTGCAATCACCCTAACAGTGCCAGGTGTTTAACGCTCTCCTTCTGATGTCAGTCATTTTACAATAAAAAATACAATAGCAGTTCTTGACTTCACAGCTGCTGGAGAATTGTGCCTTGACCCTATCCTCAGTGATCGGTGTTGCTACCAAAATATTACGTATCTTGTCATCGGTTCTTAAACTAATAAGTAAAGAAAATAAAGCATGTTGTTACAGCAAGTACATTCAGAAAGAAATATAGCTTGTATAAAAACTCTTTTAGGCCAGCTGCCTAATTCTAGACATGTCAGAAGAGCCAAAAATAGCAGAGAGTAGTGTGGCCACTTGAACAATAACAAAATCTCTTTCTCCAGATACCATGATCACTCTTCCCCAACACACACAAACTCACAATGAACCCCAACCGAACATCACAGGCTCCCATGGATGCAGAGGCGTTCTAATCCTTACCCAGATGAAGATTTCAGAAATTCAGGATTTGAATCATGTTTAATAAATCACGATTTGGGCTCTAGCAATTCTCTGAGCGGTTTACATTCACAAAAAGCTACAATATTTCATCTGAGGACAGATTTTAAAAAAAAGAGAGAGAGAAATAAACTGCACTCAGGAGTTTGTGACCAGCCTGAGCAAGAGTAAGAGCCTGTCTCTATTAAAAATAGAAAAATTATCCAGGTGTGGTGATGCACACCTGTAGTCCCAGCTACTCAAGAAGCAAGAGGATCACCTGAGCCAAGGAGTTTGAAATAGAAGTGAGCTATGATGACCCCACTGCACTCTACCCAGGGTGACAGGGGAGAGGAGAGGAGAGGAGAGGAGAGGAGAGGAGAGGAGAGGAGAGGACAGGAGAGGAGAGGAGAGGAGAGGAGAGGAAAGGAGGAAGGAAGGAAGGAAGGAAAAGAAAGAAAGAAAGAAAGAAAGAAAGAAAGAAAGAAAGAAAGAAAGAAAGAAAGAAAGAAAGAAAGAAAGAAAGAAAGAAAGAAAAAAGGAAGGAAGGAAGGAAGGAAGGAAGGAAGGAAGGAAGGAAGGAAGGAAGGAAGGAAGGAAGGGAGGGAAAAAAGAGAAAAAAAGAAAGGAAAGAAAAGAAAGAACAAAAGACAAAAGAAAAGAAAAATGAACTGCATATTAACAACAAACATGTGGGAAAAACTGAAAACAATACTATTTACAACTGCTCCAAAAAAATGAAATACTTAATGTGTAAATCTAACAAAACACAAACAGGATCTACATCCTAAAAATCTCAAAATGCAGATGAAAGAAATCAAAGATACCTAAATAAATGCAGAGACATATCACATTCATGGACTAGAAGACTCAACATAGCGAAGGTGCCAATTCTCCCCAAACTGATCTACAGCTTTGATGCAACTCCAAAATCCCAACAAGGTTTTTTGTTAGACATAGAAAAGTTTATTCCAAAATTTGTATGGAAAGGAACAGAACTTATAACACCTATAACAATTTTTGAAAAGGAAGAATAAGTGAGAAGAATCACGCTACCTGATGTCTAGGCTTATTATAAAACATACGGTCATCAAGACAGTATGATACAGGAAGAGGAGTAGACACAGGGATTGATGGAACAGAAGAAAGGATCTAGAAAAAGACCAACACAAATATGCCCAGATGATTTTTTTACAAAGACACAAAAACAATTCAATGGAGGAAGGACAGTCTTTTCAATAGATGGTCCTCGAGCAATTGGACATCCATAGGCCAAAAAAAATTTTTTAAAAAAAGAATCTCAACCTAAACCTCACAGCTTATACAAAAATTAACTCAAAATTGATCATGGATTCACAGGTTTAAATATAAAACATAAAAGTATAAAAGTTTTAGAAAAAAACAAAGGAGAAAATATTTAAGATGTAGAGCTATGTGAGGAGTTCTTAGACTTGACACCAAAAGCAGGAAGCATAACAGGAAAAATTGACAGACTGGATCTCACCAAGATCAAAAGTGTTTGATCCGTGAAAGACCCTGCTGAGAGGATGAGAAGACAAGCGACACTCTGGGAGAAAATATTTGCAAGCCATATTTCAGCCAAAGACCTATGTCTAGAATACATCAAGAATCCTCAAAACTCAACCGTAAGAAAACAACCAATTAGAAAATGGGCAAAAGATATGAACGGCGATTTCACCGAAAAGGACATACGGTTGGCAAATACGCACATGGGAAGATGTTCAACATCATTAGACACTAGGGAAATGCAAATTAAGACTGTACTGAGATACCCCTACACACCTATCAGAATGGCTGAAATAAAAAATAGTGACAACAGCGAATGCTGGTGGGGACACTGGATCACTCAAACACTGTTATGGGGATGCAACACGGTGTAGCCATTCTAGAAAAGTACATGGCAGTTTCCTACAAAATCAAACATATGCTTACCACAAAACTCAGCAATTGTACTCTTGGACATTTATTCCAGAGAAATGAAAACCTATGTTCACACAAAACCTATACGTAAATGTTTATAGCAGCTTTGTTTGTAACAGCCCCAAACTGGAAATAGCTCAACTCTCCTCCAACAGATGAATGAATAGTTAAACAAACTATAGTACATCCACCCCATGGAATACCACTCACCCACAAAAAGCAGCAAGCTGGGCCAGGTTCAGTGGCTCACGCCTGTAATCCTAACACTTTGGGAGGCCAAAGCAGGAGAATTGCTTGAGCCCAGGAGTTGGAGGTTGCAGTGAGCTATGATGACATCACTGCACTCTAGCGTGGGCAACAGAGCGAGACCCTGTCAGAAGAAGAAGGAAGAAGGAAGGAGGAGGAGGAGGAGGAACAGGAGGCGAAGAAGGAGAAGGAGAAGAAGGTTGAGGAGGAGGAGGAGGGAAGATGAAGGAGGAGGAAGAGTAGGAGGAGGAGAAGAAACTATTCATACACACAAAACTTGAACAATCTCAAGGAATTATGTATGAAAAAGCTATTGCAAAAGGATACATGCTATATACTTCCCTTTACATAACACTGTTGAAATGACAAACCCACAGAGACCAGATTAGTGGTTCCCAGAGGTTAGAGAGGAAGAGAGGGAAGCAGTGGGTGTGACTGTAAAAGGCACAGGAGGGGTCCTTGCGATGGAACTGTTTTCTATACTGACGGTGGCAGCGGCCACACAAGTCTACACACGTGACAAAATTGCAGAGAAGTAAACATATGCAAATGAGTGCAGGCAACACTGGTGAAATACGAATGCAGTCAATGGCGCGTCAGTTTCTCGGTTGTGATCGGATGCTATAGTTACGCAAGTTACCACTGGGGGAAGCTGGGGGAAGGGTATATGGGACCCCTCTGTATTAATTTCTTAAAATTGCACATGGATCTGCAATATCCCAAAATAAAAAGTTAAAAAATGATTTTTAAAAAATCTTCAAGCAACATGTCTATATTAATACTGCATCTGGGCTAAATGAGACACGCAAGGCTCGTGTCTGCGCCTCCTCTCTGGCCACACTACTTGCTCAGCCTTAGCTCTGACCATAAAGAACCGATTGTGATTCTCCCATACTCAATCTCTTCATCTCGTGTACGTGTGCATTCCTTCCGCTTTCACAAACGTCCCTTTCTTCCTCCAACACCTGAATCAACCTCTGGTCCCAGCCCCGGTCTCTTTTCTGAACGGTTGCTGTCACCTCCCACCACTGTCCCTTCTTCACTCATTCCTGCTAAATCCCATCGTCCACACAGCAGCTAGACTTTGGATCATACCACACCCACCCATGGCTTCTCTTCACACCTTGGATTTGTCATAACCTTTTACCCCATCCTACAAAGCCCTGCCTACCTGGCCGACCTCACCTGCCAGCCACAGTTGCCTTCTTCCCATTTCTCAAACACACACAGCTTGTGCCTGCTTTGGCACCTTTGCCCTAGCTGTTCTCTCTGCCTGGAATAATTTTTCCAGACCTTTGCACAATTGACTCCCGCTAAACTTTTAGCTCTGAAATTAAATCTCACTTCCTCAAAGCGATCTTTCCTGACCGCTCAATCTAAATCTGCCCTTAGGTTATGTGGTTCATTCACACCTGATATTTGCTTATGCATTGGCCCATGTTTATTTTTACCTCTCCTTCCAAGATAGTTGCATCCTATCTGCCTAATCCACCCGGTCAGTGCTGTGTTCCTGGTGGCTGCAACCATGCCGGGCACATGCTCAGTGAATGCCTGCTGGAGGAATAAAGGAAAGCTCTGTGAGGCTTTCTCTTGCCTGCGATCCCCTCCTCATCATTCAGCGTCAGCTACTTCCTCACCTGTGCTAGCCACCTGCTTTCACGTGATCTTCCTGTTCTAGTGACACGGTAACACACGAGCTTGTTTATGAGAACTTGAAGTTCTTGAGGACAAGCACCACATGTTTTTGGTTTTGAATTCCCAGGTCTTCTCAAAGTATATGGCATCAATGAATATTTGATGAGTGAATGACTTCACCCTCTTTCCAGGGGATGACAGCAGGTGGTCACGTCACCAAGAATCCATTTAAAGCCATTTATTTACAAGGCCAGTGATGATGACTATTGAACAGTGTCCTGTGTAAGGCATATGGGCCAGACACAGAAGACCTACCACTTCCCTTCTCATTAAAGGACACAATTCAGCTGGGTCATTAGCTTCTGGCCAAAGATATTCTACACAGAGAACTCACAAAACAAAGCAGCAATGCTACAAACCAAAAGCACAATTGTATCTTCCAGAAATATTTTGAATTAAAACTTTGTTGTTTTTTAAAAAAGACACATCATCTAAAACAGCAAAGAAAGGAAAGCCTCATAATAACACATTGAATTTCATCAAATAAAATCAATGGTTTTTAAAAGAGATGGCCAAGTGACCTCTGGGGTCTACCAAGGTTCCAAGAGGTCAACAGAACAGATGATGGGAACTTGAAGAATAAAGCCATTTTGAAAGCAGACATTCCTTTTTGTATTTCCTGCTACTATAACATCATGCTAACACAATTTTAAAAAGATATTAAGGTGATGCCTCCCAATTCCCTTAGAGTTTTTGTTGTTATTGTAGCTTGTATTGTTTGTTACAAAAAAAATATAATTAGATACAAGCAAAACTGAGTCACAAAAAAACAAAAACAAAAACCAACACCCAGGCCAAATAGTTGGGCAATGAAAAGGAAACTTTTGCAATGAAGTACCTAAAATGTCTAAGCGATGTGGATACTTCATAACATGCTCCGTCTACCTGTCTCAACAGGTCTTCAGTAGCTGGAAAAGCCTCCAGAGGGAAGCCGTGTGCCCAGCTGCCTCCCACCAGGCAGCATCTGCAGACGATGTTCATCCAGCGCCCGGTCTGGAACGGCTGTGCAGCTGCACGAGGCCCAGGGGGCAGCTCCTTCATTCAATTCAACCACCAGCTTCTTGGACAAGGGGTAAAAAGTTTTTCCAGCAAGAACAAACAGATACACCTTTTTCCCAGGACCCAAGTTCTTCAAAATGGCCTTCAAAATGGCTGTTTTTCAAGGGGGATGTTAACAGATATTCTTTTCTCTCTGAGTTATTCTAACACAGAACAGAATAAAGAATTAGAAGCTAACCACCATTGAAGGGAACATAAAACAGGTGTCTGGGCAACACTGCTAACCTAGTAGGAGCCAGCAGGTAGGAACAAAATCTTCATCAAACACTTCTAGATGGGAGCCCTAAGGTATGGGGCTGAGTACCTTTGCCCGGAAGTAATCAGCCCTGTAATAAGACCGTGGGAATGCCACGTGGGAGGCCATAATCACCACCAGCAGCTTTACGAAGCCTTTTGAACTCGAGGTCAGGAGAGAGCCTGGGTGTTGTATGGTTGACGGACCAGGCTGGAGAGTTCAGACAGGACAACGAAGGGTAACATAACATAGAGCCACTTCACATAACTTCAGAGCCACTGTCTTTTTCTCAGTACAGGAGTTGGTGCCCTGGAACGGCATCGAAGGGGAGCGGGAGGCGGTAGGGTCAGGTTTTGCCCGCATCACCGTGCAGCTGTCTGCTTGTCAGTAAGTCACGAAACCTTGTTAAGCCTCCATTTCTTTCCTTGTAAACACGGAAGGTTAGACTCTCCCAAGGGTCCCTTCCAGCTCTTAAATTCTTAAGTGAGTTCCATGACAAAACAGAACGCTCTGTGTTTACTAAAAAGTATTCCCTAAATATATGCTTGTTAAGGGAATTACCAATTTGTCTAAGGAGGGTAGAAGGGTTATTTTCATTTGATCCGGATTAAAGATTTCATTTTCATTCACTTGATACATACAAGTAATGTGTGAAGCAATTTCAGTCAAATCTATTTTTGCGGTGAGAGATTAAGCAGATAATGCTAGGACTGTAGTTTGAATTAATATAAGCAGGTGGACCCTAATCTTACTCGTAAAAATTAGTTCAGACCTAAAAGAAATTTAGACTCTGAACAAGAAAAAACTTGAAAATAAAACTCACATTGATAGTCAGGAATAGTTACACAATTGAATAATAATAGTAACATCGCTGAGGGCGTACATACTTCCCTCTCATGTAATTCTGATGACAACCATGAAAGCTCATTATCACGACCCACATTTTACAAATGGAAAACCCAACATTCAGGGAACGATTAATAAATAAGCTGCCAAAACTGCAAGTCTTCTGAGGTATGGGCTGGGATTGGAATCCAGATCTGAGAGATTCCACAGCCCACGCTCTTTGCCTCTGCTCTGCAAACCCCAGCAGCATCAAAGAAACAGTGGGTTGCTGGAAAAACAAGGGCAGATGACTGGGCGGGGATGTCCAGATGCCTTCGTGTATTTGAGCAGTAACTACTAGCATTGTTCGTTCTTTCTGGGTGAGGAGAATCAACTTATCAGGGAACATATGAAGGACAACTAAACTCTTGATTTGAGCGGTGTCAGCTTACTATTACACAAAAAGTAGCAGAGAAACATACATATCAGGTTCTTTCCAAACCAGGGCAGGATGATTTTCCATTTGTACCCCAGCTATTCCTGCCACCCCTGTGTTCTCGCAGCCATTTGCATTCTTCTCTTCTTCCCCTAACTTGTACCTGAGAGGGTAAAATAGTTGGATTCTTTCATTACAAAAACATGCCATCTGGTTTCTCCATCCTCATTGTCATGGTGTTTCATATGAAGGGTCACCAATGAGGTGCTGGGACATGATCGGTATGACTGGGCTGCGCATCACAGCGTCCCCTGAGCAAGTGGCCCATGTTGGGTAAGTGGCTGGTGGCAAAAGCCACTCTGGAAAGGGGAGCAGCAGACCCACAGGGAGAGCAGACGTCATCGCTGGGAAATGAATCATAGGGACCCAATTTATCACCCCTGGGAAAGGAGTCACAGCAATTTTATTTAGGATACCTGTAATTAGCTCACTCACCCGACCACCTGTTGAATTGCTCCTCAGCAAAGAATGTCTGCACTTTACCACTTGCTGGTGTTGTGCCAGGGATCCGGGTCAAGTCACCAGAGTCTAGGAGAGTAGGATAAGTATTTGAATATTTTATCCATAGAAACCGTTATTTTATTTTTGCATTTTAAAAATTGATATATAATTCATATATTACAAAATTTACCTTTTTAAAGTATACAATTCAATGGTTTTTAGTATATTCACAAAATTCACTATTACATTTCAGAATATTTTTATCACCTCATAAAGAAACCCTGTACCCATTAGTAGTGATTTCCTATTCCTTCCTCTCCCCTGGCCCTGGCAACCACTGTTCTACTTCTTGCCTATTCTGAACACTTCGTATAAATGGAGTCATACGTATGTGGCCATTTGTGTTTGGCTTCTTTCGTTCAGTGTAATGTTTTCAAGGTTCATCCATGTTCCAGTACGAGTCAGGACTTCATTTCTGTTCGTGGCTGAATGCTATTCACTGTATGGTCAGACCACCTCCTATTCACCCATTTATCAGTTGATGGACACTTGGGTTGTTCTCACCGTTTGGCTCTTACAAATAATGTGTCATGAACACTTGTACATAAAATTTTTTTACAAAAATGTTTTTGTTTCTCTTAGGTATATACCCAGCAGTGGAATTGCTGGGTCATTGGTAAGTCCACATTTAACTTTTTGTGGAGCTGCCAAACCGTTCTCCAAAACAGCTGCATCTTTTTACATCCCCAACAGCAATGTGTGAGGGTTCCAGTTTCTCCACGTCTTTGCTAACACTTGTGACTGTCCATCTTTTTGACATTGGCTATCCCAGTGTGTGGTATCTCCTGGTGGTGTTGGTTTGTATCTCCCTAGAGACTAATGATGTTGAACATTTTGTCATGTACTTATTATCGGCCATTACTTCTTTGGGAAAATGTCTATTCATATCCTTTGCTCATTTTTTGGGTTGATTTTTCTTTTTATTGTTGAGTGTTATGAGTTTCTCCATAAAGTTAAAAGTATAAAAAGGAATATATTAGCCGGGTGCGGTGGCTCACGCCTGTAATCCTAGCACTCTGGGAGGCCGAGGCAGAGCATTGTTTGAGCTCAGGAGTTCGAGACCAGCCTGAGCAAGATTGAGACCCCATCTCTACTACAGAAATAGAAAGAAATTAGCTGGACAACTAAAAATATATAGAAAAGAATTAGCTGGGCATGGTGGTGCATGCCTGTAGTCCCAGCTACTCAGGAAGCTGAGGCAGGAGGATTGCTTGAGCCCAGAAGTTTGAGGTTGCTGTGAGCTAGGCGGATGCCACGGCACTCTAGTCCAGGCAACAGAGCTGGGATGCTTGGAGTCTGCCTTGTGTATACAAAGTTCAATCTGATGTATAAGTAGAGTTCAGCTACAGTTATTTATTTTTTGTCAGGTCTTAGCTGTTCCACACAAAGGTGACTGGGCCTGTGCTCACGCAGCGAGCTATCCAGACGGGAAACTCAGTGCTATTCCCTTCCCCCACCTGTCAACTCCCCTCCAATTTGTGCTTACTACAGCTCGCTCTCCAGTGTCTTTAGATAACTGTTTTTAGTATTTTTCCAGAATTCTGTTATTTATGGGAGGGTTGGTCAGAAAGGAATTACACGCCCCCCACCCCCCCACATTACTTGAAGCTGGAAGTTCTTCCATAAACTTAACTGGCTTCTACATGCTAAGAATGCCCAGACTCAAATGCTTCTCCAGCTCTCACTTGAGTTTCTGTGACCTTCTACTGATCACATCTACGTGTAAGACTTTCAGAAACACTTCTAATACTGAACTCATCATCTTCCTTTCCAACTGCTTCTCTAACTCACTTCCATCCAATTATCTGAGCCAGTAGTCGAGAGTCATGACTGTTTGCTCTTTCCTGTACCCTGAAACCTGACACCGTCTCCCCACTATGCTGGCTCAGGCCACATCAATTACTAAAACAACCTCCTGTCTCTTTGCCTCCAGTCTTATTCCTGCAGTAAATCCATTCTCCTCTCTGCAGCCAAAGTCATATTTCTAAATTGTAAACCTGATCATATTCAACTGTTTAGAACCCTTCAATGTTTAATCACTCATCTTCCATACTGCCCTAAGACAAGACAAAACTCCTGAAATGGCACAGGAAGCCCTTCGAGATCTGGCTTCTATCTGTTCTGATCTCTCATCATTTTGCTTCCAGTTTCCATTCTCCCCATACTTTGAAATTCTTCTAAAGCCTCAAGTTTCCTGCAAGCCCTAGATCTTTGCAGTATGGGATCTCAATGCCTGCATTTTTCTTGACATTGAACTAGATAAACCTTCCTCATTTTTTAAGACTTAGCTGGCTATGTCTTCCCATAGAAAACTTTTCCCAATGCTCTAGTTTTGGGTTTGCCTCTCCCACCTGTATCCATAGCACCTGAGCCTCTATCATAGCTCTTATTTCATTGAGCACTTGTGTCTATGTTCCTGACTACACTGTAGATTATATCCTACTATAATTCCAAGTTTCCCACTTGATTTCAGGACAGGCACTATATATTATTTACTGTTAAATCCCAGTACTTACTTGATTCCTGGCTCACAGTACATACTTGATATCTGTGCTGATGAAGATAACATTTTCAAAAGCTATGGAATCTTTTAAGGACTGTTACTTTACCAGTGCTAATTCTTATTTTCCCATTAGTTGATCCAAAAATCACTCATTCATCCAAGTTACATTTATTGAGTGTCTAGCACATTCCTAGCCAGCGGTGGTTATAGTAATCCAGAGGTAACTGACACAGAGCTACTGCCATGGAAGAGAGAGCACTACCTAGTGGGGAAGCAAATGAATAAATACCATGCTAAGCAGAGGCATGCATAAGTAGTTTAGAGACACAGTTGACAGTAATAAAATTACATTTGGAATTAGCACTGGGGAATGAAATGCTTCCAAGTAGAAAAAAATGTTACATTTACATAAGCAATTAAATGTGTTAAGGACATGAATAGGCAAATCCAAAAAGAGGAATGAGAACAAGCAAATTAACATTTGGAAAAATAGCTTCTCTATTCAATGATAATGAGACACTTTAATCTTAAATTTTAAATACTACTTTAAGATCTCACACTAGTAAGAATCGAGGAAAATGAACATCCATATCCGAACGGGGCAGCGGGGGGTATAAACTTAATAAAATGTCTTTGGAGGGCAATTTGTAAGTGAGAATGAAATAAGAATCTTGAACAGATTAATTCCAATAAATCTATACATAGAAATTTTTGTCTTTCAAAAAATAACACAAAAAATTTATATATAAGGATATTTCTTAAAATATTTATACTAATGCAAACTTGAAACAGGGCTGTTTAATAAATTATTGCAGATCTATGTTATAAAATACTAAGCAGGCATTAAAACTTGTTTTTCCCATATTTAATGACATAATATGTGGCTAAAAATGTGCATGTAACCATATAAGCCACTTTACATTTCGGTGTGTAAGACGTACACACACAAATGCACATACAAAAAGTGAAATTATGGGCAATTTAAAATTGTTATACTTTCTGCATTTACCTAATTACCTAGAGCAAGGGTTGGCAAAGTTTTCTGTAAATGAATGCTTTAGATGTTGTGGGCCAAAGGTCTCTGTCACAACTCTCATTTCAGGATGAGAACAACATGGACAATATGTAAGAAATTGGTGTGGCTTTAGGCCAATAAAGCTTTTTGTTTACAAAAACAGGTGGCAAGCCAGACTTACCCAGCAAGCAGTACAGTAGTTTACTGATCTGTGATCCAACAAGAAAGTGTAATTTTACAGTAAAATGTATAATTATTCCGTTTTAAAGAGTCCAGAAGACTAGGAAGAACAAAGAGAAATGACACATTTTTATTAGGTCATTAAATATGAAATGTCTGATTTCAAATAAAAAGTGTAGTTTATTATGTCTCAAACGAGAAGCAGTACAATTAATCAAAGTATGCCCCTTAGTACCATTGGCACAGTTTTGCCATCTTAATGGTAGCTCGTTTACACCAGCAGCGAAGGAGCCTGGAGAGCGAGTGGCCATGAAATTGTGAATGGCATTTTCCACAGCTTGTTGAGAATTGAATATTTTTCCTTGCAAGAAGTGGTCCAAAGCCTAGAAGTGGTAGTCAGGTGGCACAAGGTCTGATGAGTATAGTGGATGACAGAGAGTTTCCAAGACCAGCTTCTGTAGTTTGAGCAGCGTTGTCCGTGCGACATGTGGTCAAGTGCTGTCTTGCAAGAGGATTGGCCTGTCTTTATTGACCAACCTCGACTGCTTACTCACAAGCATCCTCATCATTTCACCCAAATGGTTGCAGAAGACATCCACTGTAATCGATTGAACAGGTTTCATGAAGTATAGTGGATAATACCAGCGCTGGACCACCAAACAGACACATTTTTTTTTTTTTTTACTGTGTTTCGGCACTTCATCTTTATCCAACCATTGTGCTGAACACTTGCGATTGTCATAAAGAATCCATTTTTCATCACACGTAACAATACAGTGTAGAAATGGTTCACCTTTATGTCGTGACAGCAAAGAAAGAGAAGCTTTGAGAGGATTTCTCTTCTGACATTCGTTTAATTCATGCAGAACCCACCTATTCAGCTTCTCCACTTTGCTGATTTGTTTCAAGTGGTCAATTTTGTTGGAATAGTAACGTCAAACCTTGCTGCTAATTCACGCACAGGTTGAGATGGATTCACTTCCACTACAGCTTTCAGCTTATTATTATCCACCTTGGTCTCAGGTGGCCCATGTGGCTCATTTTCAAGATTACAATCACCAGAACAGAACTTCTCAAACCATCGACGTACTGTGTGTTCATTAGCCACGTCCTTCCCAAACACTTTGCTGATATTTGAGCTGTCTGCGCTGCATTGGTTCCACAATGAAACTCATATTTGAGAACAACACGAATTGTTGACGTGTCCAGTTTCACAAAAAAGGCTTTAAATAATGTGAAAGATAATCACAAGCAAAACCATGTGTTTGAAAGACTGAGGATGTACCTTCACAATAAAAATAAAACAGGAAATGTCAAAGTGAAATGTCAGAGATAGCAACTGTCAAATTTAGTATTTAAGGAAATTGGACATTTCATGCTTAATAACCTAATTATCTTCTCGTTATTCTTTTTAAATAAATTATAATCTCCTTTAAGGCACTTTTATATTTTCTCTTTATTCCTTACACACATTATGAGTTGTCTACTCTCAGGACGGATTTGCTTTTAAAAAACAAATGCTGATTATTTTCTACTTACATTCTGAACCCAGAATCAAACCCTTGTAGCTAAGGTATGATGTTCTGTATAGGGTCCATAATAAGTTTTCTTGAGGATATTCTAACGCAATTAAACAGGTGATCTCGCCTGGCTATTCCTTATAAAAACATCCCACTACATTGTCAAACCTTCCAGTGAATTGCCATTTTAATCCCTGCAGTTGCCTCATGCAGACGGCTAAATTCCTCCACGTCAGCAATAGCAGCCAAAGTGCTTCAGCAGGACCAGAGGCTGCTTGGCCAGCGTAAGCGTTTTCAACACTGGCATGTGTGGTGTCCTGTCTGCCCACAGAGATAGCACGTTCTCTTCATATAGTGAAGAAAACGGCCTACTCCCGGCCTATTCCTTTCTTGCCTATACTCAGTCTCCTGTCTTCCGTCCATCCTACTACCTCCATCACGCTCTGTCCCTCTTAAAATGTGCACATCCATTTAACATCCTTCTAGGTGTCTTTTATATCTCTTCTGGATTTTGAAACTCTGGAGCTGAAATCATCCTATGCTGCAAGAGATAACGACACGACTACTGTGTGGGCTTTTGTTGTAAGATTCATATCCTTGACCCTGCATTTCCATGAGAATTGTACACTATCCAATCAACACAGGACTTCCTCTCTAGGACTACTCCTACCTGATAGCCTTCTTTTAAAATTTAAAAATTGTATCAACCTTGAATATTACTATTTATATATAAAAACTAAAGCACACAAATATCCTAAGAACATATAGGTTTATATTTATATAACAGTGGTTTAGTAAAGCGTTTCCTGAATATGAATTCAAAGTTAGAAATTATAGGAAAGATGGACAGATTTGGCTTTACAAACACATAAAACTTCTATACATAAAAAACAAAATAGAAATATTTGCAAAATACATAACAGTGGTTTTACTTAATAGTGATATACAAAAAGGTCTAAAATTTTTTTTAAAGATGACCATACTAGGAAAGAGGGGTAAATCTCACGAAAAGGTAATTCACAAAGAATGAAAAGATGATCAACCTCACAAGTAATAAACATAAAATGCAGTATTAGTTGACATCTTTGAACTATCAAATTGACAATTTTAAAAAAATAACTAGTGTTATCAATGTTCTAGAGGAATAAACACTCTCAAAAGCTTGTAGGAACCCTAAGGTGGGAAAACTTTCTGGAGGACTACACTGTGAATTAAAAGACTTAATCTTTTGCATAGCCTTTGGCCCAGAAACATCCACTGTGGGGATTAATCTATGTGCAAACTATACAGTCGAGCAAAGATGCCCAAAGTATGGCTCATGATCAGAAAGAATGCAAATAACCTAAAGGCTCTACTAGACAGGGGTGGACAAACTATGACCTGCAGGCTGGTTTTGTAAGTAAAACGTTTCACTGAGAAAAACCTGAGCTCATTTACATATTGCTTATGGCTGTTTTCACTCTACTAGGGCAGTCTAGTAATTGGGGCAGAGACCATATGGCCTGCAAAGTCTAAAACATATGCTACATAGACATTTAAAGTTTGCAGACCACTGGTGAAGAAATTTATGCTGTAAGAGACATTTAGTGCAGTTATTAAATACGGTTTTGTACATTTCATAATGGGAAAAGGTACTTATGAATTATTACATTTTGAGAGCAGATAATACATAAATTATACACAAGAAAACAATTATTTAGAATGCACATACTCACTCTAAATAGCTGGGAGAAAATACACAACACAGTGTTGATGCTGGTGATCTCAGGGTGATGAGGTTAAGTGTATTTTGGGGGTGGGGGACTCTCTTTAAAATTTTTACTCAGTAAACACACTTTATTTTTGTAAAAACACAACAACAGATCTGTGAAGTGATTGCTTTTAAATTTCAACAGTAAATAGGGTATAAGAAAACCACTGTTAAACACCATTTCCTTAATATCACCATAGGACCGCCCCTCTTCGGCCAGTTTCCAGCCCCTGCCACCGCCCTTCTAATGAGGACCACACCAAGAAAGACTTCAGGTGTCTTCGGGCGCTTCTGTCATCTACAGAGCCTCCTTCCCTCTGCCAGTGGCCGGCTTCACAGCAATAGCAAATCTGTGATCTTCCAACCATCCTCTTCCACAAAACCCTCCAGAGGAAAACCCTGCCGTCGTTACACATACCCTCGTTGTACAGCATCACCTACTTAAGGCCTTTACGTGTGTGAGTGTGATACTTGCATATTTCTTTACTACTTCGTAAATAAAATACTCTCTGCATAGACTCCTAATTCCTGGAAATGCATCTAAAACTGAACTCACTTAAAAGAGAACTTAATCCACATGTACTGTTACAGAATTTCTATAAATCAATTTTTCTTAACCTACTTTTCAAAATTCTCCAGAGCAATTTTAGCATAACAAATTAACTTTTATACGGACTTTAAAAGCTAGATACAAAAATGATGCATCTAACACAGGACCTAAACCAGTGCTTCTTGATCTTGAATTTGCATACAAATCGCCTGGGGATTGTGTTAAAATGCAGATTCTGATTTACTACCCTGGAATGGGGCCTGAGACTCAGCATGGCTAACCAGCTCCCAGGAGACCACGTCCAGGCTGCAGGTCCTCAAACCGCATGTTGAGTAGCAAATAACTGTGATCATTTTTAATGCCTTAAGTGGTACCTGCTGCAGAGAATTCCAACCTAATACTATTTTGCACTGATTTTAAACACAGTTATTATCGACTCTCAGACCGCTTTCCATGTTCTTCATGCCACAGCAATCTAGTAAGGAAATGTTTTGCAACAAGTACTCCTACAATGTGTGTGTGCATGCGAACACACACACACACACACACACACACACACACAACCCATCTGGGGAAAACTGTCCAACTTGTTTCCACACAGCTGTTGTCCATCAGTGTAACATACCCACAACACACACGCTTCTCTTCCTCCTGCTTCCTTCGCACACCTGCCCCTTAGTCGTAAATTCTACTACTCCTTCGCACATCTGTGCTGGGTCTCACTGAGATGTCCGCTTCTCTCCCACAGCCCCACTGCCCTGTCCTGGACTTGCACTTGTATACACACCACACTTCCCCAGCCTGGATCTCCAGTCCCTTTGAAGCACTGCGGCGGAGTGGTTCTAGGCACCTGCTACGGAACTGGAGAGCTGGGTTCAAAGCTCAGTTCTGCCACTTAACTTTATTTACACAAGCAAGCCATCGGTCTAGTAAAACAAAACTCATACTTACAGGTTGTGAGAATTATAGGAATTCTCAAACATCACTTAAAAAGTCAAAATTGTTCTGCATTTTAAAAAGTATTATTTCTAAGTTAAAAAAAATATTGGAAGTCTCTGAATGGCCCCCTGCAATTTGCAAATTTCTCTAAAGTTCTCATAGTTTAGGATACTGGAAATCTTATCTGAAAGGCCTGGTAGTTTCTCTCTTCTCTCTGAGAGCTAGCCATACATAGTTAGTAACTGAAATAATAAGGCTGAAAGGAACTGTACTGTTCTAAAATCATATCATGGCTTATATATTCTAAATTTATAAGTCGTCTTCTGTAGTAACTTTATGGAAATTTAGTCAGAATTGATATTGATAACTATCAACATTTTAAATGTTTAAAATCCTTCAAGGATTTAATAAAAATTCTTTAGTTCCTTCTTTAAAACTTTTGTAAACCTTAGAAGTTACTGTAGAAGAGAATGAGGCAAATAACATTTGAAGATATAATGGCTGAAAACTTGCTGGGGTTAAAAAAAAAAACAAAACAGCAATTAAGATTCAAGGAGCACACCAAATTCTATGCAAAAAATAAAAATAAACACCTACATTCAGACACATCATAGTGAAACTAACACCCCAGAGAAAAACAGCCATTTCTGTGTGTAGCAGATACAGAGTCTATAAGCCTAATGATCAATACAACTAGAGGATCTGAGTAAGTTATCCTTCTCTGATTAAAAAAATATATATTTATGAAACAGAAGGAAATGTAACAGTTATCTAGATTTTTAAATCCCCTGATTACAGATTAGGTTGTTCAGCCTAAAAGTCAAGTGACATCATTAGCAATGGAAAAGGCCTAGTTTGTGATTCTGTAGTCCCAAAGCAACACATGACAATATGAATAAAAAATGCAAATTAAGGTGATCCAATTAATACCTTAAAATGAACTTTTTAAGACAATTCATCAATGAGAAAACATAACAAGGAAATCATGAAAAAAAAATCAACCTCACCAGTAATCGAAAAAGAAAAAATAAGATGCAGCATTATTTCATATCCCTGAGCTAGCAATCATTAAAAAGAATTGGAGTAAAAATGGCCCAAATGCCTTTTTGGTATTTGCATAAGTGAAAACAATTTCTTTAAATAGTAATTTAGTTCAGTGGATGTTAATCCTTATAAGCCAACAGTGAATAGTGTTTATAAAAATTTATTCAAAGACAATAATCCAAAACATAATACGTGGTATTCAATTAATTATGAAAAAAGACAAATGACCACGAAGACTACATTGCAACATAGAAAATGTCTGAGATGTATCAAAGCTCTTGAGATGCATACTGTTCACTCACCAATTCCACTTCTAAGAAAACATGACCCCAAATCATGTGTGCAAAAAAACAGGCAAAATTTCTGACGTTGAAATATTGGAAACAATCTCAACATTTGTCATGGGTATTAATTTTGAGAACCCCATATAATGAAACATCATTAGAAGAGACTGTTGATCTATATTTGACATTGAAAGAAACCTATGTACTGAGGAAAAGGTTGCAAAATACTAAGCATGATATGATCCCATTCTATATGAGGTCTTCATATTTATTTATTAAAGTCTAGAAGTACTAATTAACAATATACCTGCCCAGAATTAGTTTTTTTAAAAAAAACACTTCTCTATATTTTCAGATTCTTTATAATTAGTATATATTTTCACAATCAGAAAAAGTAATAAATGTATTTTGTTTGGAAAAAATTGTCATGTGGAAAAAGCACATTAAAAGTAAATGGCTATGATCACAATGCAATATTTCATGTGGGCAAGAAGCAAATATGGAGAAAAAAATCCTGAAGTTGGATCATTTGGGGTAAGAAAGCTGAATAGTTGTTTTGATGTCCAATAAAGCCAGGTTTAAAAAAAAATCCATGTGGGAATGTTTTGGGACAAAAAAGAAAAAGAAAAAAAAATCCAAACTCCTTATTAAAACTGCTAGAACTAGGAGCTTCAAATTAGGAATACGACACACATGAAAGGATGAATTTTAAAGTCAGACAGAATTCTACTCTTGCCACTTACTAACCAGCTGTGTAATCTTGGCCAAGTGAACACCTGAGTGTCAGTTTCCTCGTGACAAGTACTGCCTTAACAGATTTGTGTCCACTAAATGAAATATCAATTATTATGAAGTACACAGCACACGTTGGTGTTTAACAAATGGTATCCATGCTTTAGCTTAAACTCAGTTACTTAGCTATTTTTGATCTACAAAAATGTAAGTTTCATATGTTCAATCTAACAACTATTTGGAAATGTTTAATTCCAATTTCCAAAGCAAATAACTGTCTAATTTAAACACATATTACAAATGGCTGATGAGAATCTTGTTTTAACATTTGGAAGAGATCTCATTTTAAAGTTGAGAACTGGAATTATCTAAAATCCCCACCCGAATGCTAGTTAATGGCAGAACTTGACTGGAACACAGGAAATTTGACTCTGGTTTAGTACTTTTCAAAGAGCCCCAAACCCTCAAGAGTTCAGTAAAAATCATTAGCATACCACCTAAGAAAAAAATTGAAATGGATAAAAAGAACTTGAATCTTTTCTCATTAAAGAGTCTAAAAGCAAACATTAGTTCCCCCCCTGCCCAATCCCAGAGTTGTGGTGTTTTGGTAATATTCACTGAGTCTAAGGAAACTAAATTTTTTTCTGTGTTCTGGTAATGGTTAATGTAAATAACTTAAACAACAAAAACGTACAGAATAATCAGGTTGGATCCATAAGAAATAATAGTGACTACTCCAGGGAAATAAGAACAGGGGTGTGAAGAACTGGGGCAGTTCACCATTTACCTTTTGATTTCTATAGGTAGTAGCGTAGGTAAAATCCCATTACAATGCTATCTTAAAACCAACCTTGACTAACTTGTATCTCAAGAAAAAAGGTTAGTCTTTACAGGGAAAAAAAAAGAATACTCGAAGTAACAAATATGTCCTGTTTTTGAACAATGCAGATGTTTTGTAATTTAAAAAGCAGGAAAAAAGTAGCAAAGGCAGTTAATAAAGTGTAACCTCTAATGGAATAAAAAAGGATAAGCTGGAAGTAGATGCATGAGTTGCTTTGTAGGAATACATGTGAATGATGAAAGGAACAAAGCTTCTTCTTCCAAATTCCAGATGTCTTGTTATATTATGTGACATATGTGTTTAAAGGAAAGAGGCTATTCTCAAATGGTACACAAATTCAGAAGTCTTTATTTTGAAAAAAATTCTTCAAACAATATTTCACAATGAACAAGAACTGAACCAAATTTATCTACTAAAGTACTTTAGAAGTGAATATTGAAATCAACCTGCAAGTTTTCATCCAATACCTAAAAATCACCTCCTGCACTAAAATTGGTCTTCAAAAATCTTGGCATATTTTCCCCAAACAGTCCCTGCTGATTAGAAGGTCCTCTTACACTTTCTTTGGAAATTCTCAATAAAAGTTCCCTTGTTCCCTATTTCTAATCTTAAAGTACAAGATACTTTCTATCAGCTGTTAGAACAAGTATTCTTCATTTAAAAAAATTTTTGCAGGAAGCATAATCCTGTGCTTGACTAATGGTAAATACATGTTAAGAAATTTCTGACCTCTAATCTGAGGAATCAGAATCTAAACTTTCATTATTACTCAAATCTTTTCTAAAGCAACAAAAGCTAATTTTGAAAAAATAATGAAAAACATGCGGTTGCGCCAAAATAGATTTTGCCATAGTTAATGTTCTCTTCTTAAAAATAAGGTATAGTCTAGGCTAATGTCGATAAGGAAAGGCACAATACCAACAAATAGTAAAATAAATAATAATTATCCCAAACCACACTTTTAAAAACTCCAAGAGTTATGGGTAGAGACAATGGAAAAATTCAGATGCAGGATAGATGTGAGCTTGCACAATAATCTTTCAATGAACTGACTGAAGGTCTATACAGTTTAATTAAAAGCACAGGATTTTTCAAATATCTTAAGTCAATTTGAGGGATTTTTCTTTTCCTTAAGTAGAAGAATTTCTTAAATAGAAGCACAAGATCATACTTAAACAGCTAGTGAGCCTCAAAATAAAATGATATCTATTTTATTGAAAGTTTCCAGCCACGCAGAATCAAGAGTAGTCTTCATATATGCATAAGGATATTCTCATTGTAACAATAGTTTTAGTAGAAAAGTCTATAAGCAAATGTTCTTCCAAAGGGACATCCATATAATGGAATCCTGGAACCATTAAAATAATGAATTAGAGCTGGATGTGGTAATATGGAAAGACAATCAAGTTAGACAAAAAGAACCAAGTTATAAAACTGAACATTTAAAATAAGGACGGTGAGAGGCATATATAGATATATAAATGATAACATTTCTGAAAGACTATACAAGAATACAAGCAATTATATTCCTTTGGGGTGTGAGAATAAAGTCACAGAGGGAGACATACTTTTTCACTTTATACCCTTTGCATATTGCATAATTTTTAAAAATCATAAACATATATTACAAAAAAACTTTAAAGTCTTTAAAAAACCCGATTGTACCCAAAGCATTCTATTCAACATTGACTATATTAAGATTAGTTAACAATCCCTTGCTGTCTTTAGTTCATGATCATACAGTCAAAATTAGAAGGCTTCCTGGAGTTTTATTCCTCTCTCTTACCATTCAAGACTGAGGGAAAACGCTGAGAATTTAGAATTCAAATTATACTCTCATTGCTCAAACTGTAACTTGTAAAATATCTAATCACAATTTCAGAGAAACAATAAAAATTAATAGATGGGCATTTTAAGCATCAATTAAAATATTTTATCCAGGATTGCTTTTCCTTTTTACAAAAGAATGTATCACAACATTCTATTTTCATTAACCCCTATGGCCCTGTGTGTTGGACAAGCACAGATTTCAAAATACATTTAAATAAACGTTAAATTTTTATCCATTGGCATAAAATAAGCAGATTGGATAGAGGTTATTGGGTATACATTCTCGGCAAAACTGCTTACTGGAAAAATACCATGATTAACTCAAACCTTACACGCTGACTCCAATATCACAATAAGAGGTGGCATAACAACATTTTCTACCTTTACTGTTTACAGGATTTGACAACTCAAAGGCCTTGAAAAGCAATGAATGTTTGCGGCTAATGAGAGTGCATGCCCCACTGTAAAAAGTGGGAATCAAATCCAACATTTTAAAACACTATGCTGGCCAAAAAAAACAGGCTTGCAGACAGAATTGAGAATCTGCAACCCCTATACTAGCACTTAGACTTTTTAAAAACAGATTCCAAATCCTTTAGTCTTTTGAGAATAAATACTTCAGTGCCCAGTATACTTCCAGAAATGAACTAGCATCCAAATGCTTGCTGAATGAATTAACAATGTAAAACAAAAGCTCTTCAAATATTGGGTATAATCATCAAATGACCAACACATTTAACAAATGAGCTGTGGAATCATGTCAGTGCTGTGCTGGAGCTGGCTTGCAAAGGCTTAAGAGACACTCAAACTGTGTGTAATGAAATCAGACTGGTTGGTAAAATCAGCTGTGGTGAGAATACTTACACCACAAACATCAACAAACACTACAAAACAGGGACCTTTCTCTTTCACTAAAGATGGTTGTTAATATTCACCAGCACAACACTGGATTACATCATGGTCATATATTTGTTCAAATACAACCACATAAAAAGTTTAATAATACTGTATTTTAAAATATACAAAGAAAAGCTTAACTAATGAGGATGAAATCAATACAACAGGTTAATTTAACACAAATTTTAATAACATCGTATTAAAAGTAAATTTTAAAATTGTATAGGGTACAAACTACATCAATAAAGGTGGAATGCTTCACAAAATAGAAGTCATTGTGATACTTCAGATGCATCTTCACTTTAAAACATGCTCCACTCATTATCCTATTTACTTCTGAAGTTTAAATAAAACCTGAGAGAATAAGCCGTACTAATTTCATCAAATTATGAAAAGAAGTCAAATGATTAGATTTTTATATATATTTAAGATGTAGAATGTAACTTTCTCATAATTTCAAAAGATTAACAAAGAATCTACTCACACGTAAATGTGATAGCATTTTAATCCAACAATAAAATACTTGCTCTCCAGGGCAAAAGCTGTCACTAGCTCAACCTCTCTCTATGCCTTGCTTCTTTCATTCTGAAAGCACAGGTCCACTGCAGGGATTGCATAGGATAATATATGAAAAATGTTTCGCAAGTGTCTGATACATTGAAAGGGCTTAATAAACCGTAATAAACCACACTCCATCAATACCACCAGTATTATTACTTTGAAGTAAACAATGTTAACAAGTTTGCAATTTCCGTTCATTCCATCAAACAAACGAAAAAAACCTTAGAGATTTAAGGAGTAGTATGTTCACCCTACAAGTAAATACTATTCCAGAAACACACAAATTTAAAGTATAGTGGTTCTCAAAGTGTGGTCTGGGGACCCTTGAAGGGTCCAAGACCCTTTGAAGGGCTATACAGAGTTAAAATATTTTAATACTGCTACTAAGATGACATATGCCTTTTTCACTCTCATTTCACAAGTGCACAATGGAGTTTTCTGTTGTCTATGTGCTGTGTGATAGTAAAAAAAAAAAAAACAGATGCAAAAGCATTATGAGAATCTCACTGCTTTTATTAAGCCAGATATTTTAAAAGATGTGCAAAATACAAACCAATGCTCCTGTTCTCATTAGTTTTTGTTTTGAAAAACAGCTATTTTTCACCAGAAACGTTATTTAGGCTAACAACTAGTGGATTTATTATTATATTTAAATGAACAATCATGTTTTTAAAATATCTCAGTATTAATTTTTAACATAGTAAATTATGATAGATATAAGCTACATAAACAAAAGCACTTTGGGGATCTTCAATAATTTTTAAGAGCTATAGTCCGGAAACCAAAATGTTTCAGAATTGTTGGTACAGTGGTGAAGCGGCAGCCAGTTTACACTCCCCATTCTGCCAATTTACAAGAACTGCACCAAACAGGGTATGTATTGGGGGCAAAGGTACTTCACAGATAAAGCTTTTTCAAATTTATAGAAGGGCTTATTTTAAGGAAGAAACTAATAATCTAATCTCTATTTTCATAGAAATAGAGAATAAAATATTCTCTATTTCAAAAAATAAGAACAAAATATACCTTTAAACTGTATCAACAAAGTTTGTCACCCTAAAGGAAAAGAGAAACTTCTTTCCCAAACAAAAATAGAACAGGAAAGAAAATGATTTGACTAGTAAGCCAGGAAGTTTGAAGGTCTTCAGTCTTGTCACCTTCTAAGATTCTCTCCTTTCTAGTACTCAATAGAATTTTGACGGTCTATATAAAACTAGAAACAAATACAAATATAAGGGTCTAACAACAGATTTTTAAAAATAAACAGTAAATATCATTAGAGAAACCACTCTAAAGCTGGATCTCTTAAACTAAACATTTTGATTTTATAGCACTCATTTAAAAGTGTTCCCATTTAATTACAAAAGTCAAGGTATACCCAGAAAAAAATAGTCTTCAAAATTATTTTGATAACAACTATTTAATTTACTTTTTAGATGGAAAGCCTGGTGGGTTATTTGGATAATGGCCTACAATTATATAGCATAACTTTGTACATATGAATTAATTGGGATCCAATACAATCTAAAACAGAAATTCGAAGACATTTCCTAAGTTTTCCCTCCACGAAAAAGGGGCTGAGGAAGTCCCCCAAAATGTAGAGACATTTCAAGGCTATACCAACATACATCTGGACCTGTGCAGCATTCATTTAAGTCTAAGAGAAGAAGCATACTGCTCAGAAAAGGGTAGAGATTTTCCAGTTATCTTGCTTATCAAAATGGTTCCAATAAACCACACGTTGAGCTAGATGTACACCAGACAGCAATGTTTTAACAAGTCTAAAACACTATACAGATTTTGAAATACTACAACAACTCATGTAGTCATCATTGCAAAAGGCATTCAACATGAATAAAATGTTTGAGGAAACTTGTTTACCTCTTTTAATACCAAAGCTTTTTAAAAAATTTTAATCATTTTAAGATAAAACTTTTCAAACATGTATTACATATTTGCATATGCAATTTCACCCTTTCTTGATGACCCAGAGGCATATAATAAAGGACAAGTCTCAGAAGATGATGTAATGTAGTGATGTCCTATAGGCTGGCTGGCTGTCCCTACACTAAATGCTTTTGGACAGTGTACGCTCCTCACAGTTTTTTCAGTTTCCTTCCTTTCAAGCCATCCCTTCTCAACTGCTAATATGTGATGGGCTGGGAAATCAAATAATCAAAACTATTAAAATCTCACATAAAAACAAATGCATGAGTTCTAACATATATACTTTGTGACTCATGTGGCTTGCTCAGAGGCATTTTAAAAAAAACTATTCCAAGTTTTTTAATTACAATTCGTTTTGATGAGACTGCCAGATTATCTCTGGATGAATGAGGCATTACATACACATAAATATTTAAACAAATTCACTTGAATATTAACAAAAAGATATAACTGAACTTAAGCAATTTTGCCTTTTTAAACAAAGTATTCCATGACTTCAAGGTAACACTGGGTTCCAGTTTCTTTCCCCCAAAAACAAACATAAACAAATGTCATATAGATTATATCAGTTTGTCCAGAAAAGAAAAGAAACTGAGGTGCAATCACGTCACAGTTAATGCATGTCTACTTCCAATACATTCAAAGACAATTTTTTTAAAAAAATCAATAGTTAAAATAGGCCTTTTGCAGTCTGAGAATTCAAGATACTTAGAAAAATTTGTAAATACACATACATGCAAATTCTTTATATATACAAATTTCCCAAAATTAACAAGTTGCAAAGAAATTAGAAGGATTACGGTAAATCTGACAAGCTACATTTAAATGCTTTACCATTGACATATTCCTGAATATAGCAGTCAAAGTAGTTTTAATAAATTTTCTACATGGCCTTTTAATAAAAAGTTAGTCACTAGAAATCTTTTAAGAATTCAAGATGTTCTCAATTCACTACTCACATTTAAGGCCACTTTGGTAAAGGCATTGCAGCAAGAACACAAAAACAATAGCATATTTTCTAATATTTATTTTTTTCACCTGCAAACCGTAGCAAAACATGATCAGCTTTATTATGCAGACAGGTATCCCTCTACACTTTTAAAGAATTTAGGCATGTATAAATAGAAGAGCTCTTTAGAAAGGAAAAATTCAAGAATGAATAAAATCTTCCAATTTTGACTTTGTAACTTTCCAGTAGCAATGGTTGAAATGATTTTGGGTCATTCATTCCAAGATATACGACAGCACCTTAAAAGTGGCTGATCTATCTCCCCAGTAACATTTCTCACATAACAATGTGTTAAAGTTACAAATACTGATATGCACAAATAGCTAATTTCTAAGAAAAATATGTACAGTACTGCAGCATAATGAATGTGGTATCTGCAATAACTTAATATTAGCCAATTTTTAATATACATGATACCGCTACCTTTTTCTGCCAATTCACAGGTTAAAACTTGTTACTGGAGCCCTCCGTTTTGCACATATTACCTGGTGTTTAATACACAATGCAGGCTTTTTAAAGACTTCTCTTGTGCTTAAAGCTAAGATCAGTGAAACAAGACAACAGTGCAAGAGGTGGAGAGATGTAATGTGACCACATAAAAGTTCGTTCCAGTAAAGTGTCTATATAAGGCTATAAGAAAGGATTGGTTGATGAGCTTCCTGTTGGAAATTGTCCTGTTGGTGCACCAGTCTAAAGGAAAATATAAGACAAAATAAATAAACAGACAAAAGTACTATGTGTGCAAAATACAAAATATTAACCTGTATGTAATTTAATCTTATTTAATTAAACTTTATTTAGATTAAGAATTATTTTATTATTATTGACAATATTTATTCATTATTGTCACTGGCAACATACTATAATAAAATTATTATGTGTCAGGCACTGTGCTATGTCTGTTATGTCCATTATTTCATACAGTTCTTGTAATAGATTCTAAGAAGGGACTTGGTCGTAAAAAGAAAAGCACTTGTGATTCAAACAAAACCCCTGACTCCAAGACTCCCTTTCATACTGTTCACTAATTCCTAAGACCTCTCATAAAGTATTATTTTGACAAGAAAGCAGGTATGTTTTATATTACAAAATAGCTTATTTACTGTCAATGCTTTGATTTGCAACTGATCAATTTTTTTTCTGTTAAAAAGTCAGAAAAGGATCGTGCGCTAGCTCTGTCTCAATTTATATAATCTTATTATGTCACATCAACAGAATATCAAATATACCTAGTCATCTAGCAGCTATAAAAGAATACCAAATAGCATCGACTAGTATTCACATCCTACCATGATAGAAAGGATGTGAATACTATTAGAGTCTATTTTCCTAATGTGAAAATAAGACGCAACAACTTAGGAAGTGCTTAAAATTGAGTTTCACTTACCATAAAAGGATTACTAGATACTCCAGCGGCTGCAACTTGCCCAAAAGGGGTTACCATTGGCTTTGTTTGTCCGAATGCTGCAAAACCTGCACCTTGTTAAAAACAGAAATCACCAATTATAACCATTATATGTTTTCAAGAGACAATCTGATACTTACAAAGCCTAATAATAACTTTCAGGGAAATTCCTACCAGAGCAGCAAAAATAAAATATTACAGTTAAATTGTTAGGTCGCATGCTCTTTCAGATACCACAAACTAACCTCCTGTGGCATGTCTTAGAAGAGCTTTCATTCAGCTCTTCAGAAATGGTTAATTCTAACTCATCTCAACTGCGTAAATCACTGACATTCATAGGATTTAATTAATAGATGAGCTTTTGACTATTTGGGAGGGGCTATGCAGACAACACAATGATATCTATGTGAACATCACAGCATGTCTCAAGAAATATTTTATTATTTATGGCTCTACCATGTCCTCTTCCATGGACCATACTTAGAAATTTTTAAATAACCACTGACTTTAATAAAGAAAACATGTAGTTGTAATTCATGAATAATCTTCAAATCTGTGGACGTCAAATTTTAGGAAGTGAGAGAAACAGGTTAAAAAAATGGTCAAGTGAATCCTCCCCCTCTTCCTAAAAGCAAGTAATAAACTTCAACTATAGTACAGTTAACTACTTAGAAAATTAGTCTACTTCACACACACAACACACAAATCCTTACATAAAAAAAGTACACAAGCAACATTTTTGTGATGAAAGAAAAAAAAACCCAACACACTAGGTTTATAAAGTCTTTTAAAATCAAGAGGCATATTAGAACACATAAGACAAATTAAAAAGAAAAAGATAACAGAAATTCTGAGAACAAAGGGTTACTCTTTAGATGTCAGTGATTTCTCCTGAATCTGTCATCTGGTCACAATTTACAAAATCACTCAGTTATCTGAGGCCCAAATCACTAAAAGCTTATATTTTTGTGTAGTAAATACTAAGTAGGTAATATTGCAGCATTCTTTAACAAGGTCTTTGTGCCTAAGCACTTAACATTATAATACATAAAGGATTCCTAAAGGGGATTTACTGCTAGCCAAATGTTAGATCTTACCATTGGGCTGTTGAGAAAAAGCTGTCTGTTGAGGGAAAGCTCCTTGGGCTGGGAAGGCAGGCTGCTGGAAGCTGCCACTAAAGCTGGTGGGAAGACTATAGGGAGCAGGAGTGCCGAACCCTGCGGGCATGCTCATGGATGCAGTGCCAAAGGTTGCCGCTGACAGGAGAAAAGAAGGGCTGATTAGTTACATACAAGGGTATGTTTTGTTTTTCCTATCAACATTGTAAAATCACTTACCTTGAAAAATATTAAGAAGTACATTAAAGGCATTTTAAATTCCAAAACCCCAACATAGTAATGAGTTTTAGCACTACAGAATTTAACATAACCTATGAAATTTTGTTCTCCTAAAATCCAATAGCCAGAATGAAACTACTAAACGCTGTCATTTGAAACCCCAAGAAAATTTCTCAAAATAATTATATAAAGTTCAAGTCTAAACAATAGTCTGCTTTTTAAAGCCCACCATTTTTTAATTGATATGTATACTAGTATACATTTTTGTTTTTAGTATTGTTTTGCTATATACAGTAAATAGCAACCAAAATTTTAATTTTACCTACTGAAGTATCTGCTATGATGTAATGCATGTGTTCCTGGAAAAAAAATTTTAAAACCTCTGCAAAATAGTTCACTAAAAATAACGGGACTTCATAAAACATACAGGTTAGTTAGGGGCAGACCACTCAAAACCTATGAAGCCTTGTAACTGGAGCTAAAAAAGGAGGTGGTGGTGGGAGGGAGGATAGGGAGGGAAAGAGGGATAAAGGGTAGGGAGGGGGAGAGAGAGGCAGGAGGAGCGGGGAAGGATGGAGGGAGAGAGAGAGAAGAGAAGGAAGGGGGAGGGAGGGAGAGAGGGGGAAAAAAGAGAGAAAGAGAGAGAGAGAGAGAGAGAGAGAGAGAGAGAGAGAGAGAGAGAGAGAGAGAGACTGAGTCTACTAAAAACACTAACACAATTAAAAGGACAGGTTAAGTTCCCATTAAATCAATTTTAAAAGAAATACATGGATTTCCATCCTTTTCTAAAAAGATGTAAATGAAGGCAGCTTTGGAAGAAGGTTGATGGAAGGACTGTTGATTTATAGAAATTAGTGCCAAATGCACAAATATTAGAAAAGAGTGAAATGAGCATTCTTAGATGAGACAAAGAATGCGGGATAAATGGACACAGTGTTCAGTACTACTGTACTCCTCCTTGGCTTGCCATGTCTAGCTGCTAACACTTGGTGGACGGGAACATTACCATGCTGGGGGAAATCTGTGTGTGAACCTTTGCTACATATATATGTAGTATGCTGCCATCATTCCCCCATTTATTAAACACTTATGAACTAATACGCATTATGGAAACACACGCAGCAGAACGGTACATTATTTATTGCTAGTGAATATTAAAAACAGAACCTTACAACTATATGTTCTAGGAAAGGTCTCAGTGAAATAAGAGTCAATAATGTTGGTTTAAATATAGACCACTGGTAATTACATAATAAAATATTTTTGGCATGAGGCTATCAAAAAACCATTAATTCACTGAATTTCCCAATTTAAAAAAAAATTACCAATTTGTTAACTGATTTAAGGTACAGAAATTAAATACTAAAATGTTACATAGAATTACGTCTCTTAATTTTCAAAAACTGAAAAACAAGTTATAGATGTTGTCCAAAGTAATCCTCGTAGTACCAATGTTTATAAATGCAATTTTGCTCAACAAAAATAATGAGACTATCACATTTTTAAAAATCATTTTTATATTATTGATGAGGAAAAAAGGAAAAACAGGCCACTGGGAAGCAAGTGAGTTAAAGAATAAGCACACTGCAAGGGAAACAGGAGGGTTTCATAACAGACGACAATGCACTGACACAACTTTGACAAATCATTTTAAGAAAGCACTAAAAAGCAAAACTTGGATACAGTTAAGCAAAACCAAACTCCATGGAATAATGTGGTAAAATGGTTTGGTATATCAAAAAGGCATCAAAGAACTATGAATTCAAACTCAAGAAAAAGAACCAAAACAGCTACTAACATTCTAATGTGACCATGGAGGGAAGCAATAATGCTTTTCAGCATTAACACAAAAAAACACTACAAAAGATTTCCATGTAATTTTAAATACAATGTAATTTACCCAATGCCACACATCCATGCCCACTCCATTTGAAAACATGGAAAAAACTTAATTCCACATGCAGGGATCCAGAACAGTAGCAGAAGCTTCCACAAGCAGGTAGACAAATTGCCACACAAATCTAGATATTAGTTGTGGCCACCTACCAAAATGAGCGTGAGGAAACACTTGAGAATGCATTGCTCCAGAAAGGCCTTATGGAAAGCCATAAAGAGACCAGTGTCAATTAATTTACAGATAACTATTGTTAAAATAAAAGTAAATTTGTGTCATTAAAAAGTTCTAAAATTAGAATGTACTCTTGCCAAGCAGGTAGTGTAAAAATACATAATAAAAACATTCACAAAATGCGCCTTTTTATTTCATATTCATGACATAAATTTACACTGTACAAAATAAATGAGAGTTTAGAATATTAAATAACAAATGAAGAAACATTGATCAAATCCATTTTTTAAAATAAGCACTTTCTTTTTTTTTTATGTGAAGACACAACTATATTCATAAAAAAGGCTTTACAGGCATCATGAGCTACACCCAAAACTGTTATGCATAGGATCATCTAAAATTATCTAGCATCCATGTTTAGCATTAAAACTTCACATCTTGGGAGAGAGCACCTGAACAATTGCTGTATTTTTTTTAATTTACAGGTCAGCACATTAACTAGAACTAAAGATAACTCAAGTCAACTAATTTATTACAGGGGGAAAATTATTAAATATACTAGATCATTAGAACGGTGAGCAGCATTTTCAGCTCTAAATATAATGGCTGAAAAGAAGAAAGAAAACGCATTTTGTGCAGATCTTACCTGGCATGTTTGAGGGTAGAGAGGCTACATACAAGTATATGAAGTTAACAGAAAGTAAACAGGTTGTTAAATACTAGAACCTTTTTTTGTTTCAATGATCGGAAATGGGATTATTTCTAAAATATATTTCCATGCACTTTAAATTAGAACACTTTTTAAAGAAGTATACATTTGGGAAAGAGTGATTAAGAGATTGAATGGTTCTGAGTCTTGGTTCTGTCATTTTATAGCTGCATGATGTTACTTAATGTCTATAAGCCTCAGTTTCTGCATTTACAAGTGGGGGATAGAATGATAGGGATAACAGTATCTACTTCACAAAGCTGCTGTGAGGATTTAATGTAACAATGAATTTAAATGCTATGTAGTAAACATTCAATGAATATATTTTTCTTGCTAACTTAAAAAGATGTCACTGTGTTCTGAATTCAAGAAAATGTTAATTGAGGGGGAAGAGTTCTATGATAAGTTTAATCATTTTACATTTATCTCCTTTCTCAGAGCACTTTAAAGGACCTGAGAAGTCCTGTATTAATAATATTGGTTAAATTGTGTTTGTCCCAGCATTTACCGTATCTATTTCAACACAGAATCCTTTTCCAATGAATTTTGCTAATATCTGTAACACATGCTTGGAGACATGGCCCATAAAATACACTGGCAAAAACTGACTTTAGTCACAGTGAATATTAGCCAATATTAACCACTGTACTTCACTGTGCAACGAAGATGCCACCCAAGATCTGGTCTTGGACGGCTATAACATTTTTTTAGACCTCAATATTCTTTTGATATAATTCACATACCACAGAATTCACCCATTTAAAGTATAGAATTCATTTTTTAAAATATATTCACTGGGCTGTACCACCATCATCACAATCTAATGTTAAAATATTTTCACCACCACACCCAAAAGCAATCCATACCTATCAGCTGTCACTCCTCATGCTGCCCCACCACTACCACCACCCCAGCCCCTGGCAACCACCAATCTACTTTTTCTCTATAGATTTGCCTATTCTAGACCTTTCATACAAACAGAACCATAAATTTGTGACTTTTCGTGACTAGCTTCTTTTACGTAGCATAATGTTTTCAAGGTCCATCCATGTTGTAGCATGTATCAATACTTTTACTTTTTATTATCTAATAATATTGTACTGTATGGCTATTCAACATTTGGTTTCATCAGTTGAGACATTCGGCTTATTTCTACTCTTTGGCTATTATGAATAATGCTGCTATGAACATTTGTGTCCACATTTCTATGTGGAAGTGTGTTTTCATTCCTCTTGGGTATATTCCTAATAATGGAATATATTCCTGCTAGGTCATATGGTAACTCTAGATTGACCTTTCTAAGCAAAACTACCAAACTGTTTGCTAAAGGGGTTGTCCCATTTTACACTTCCACAAGCAATATATATATGAGGTTTCTAACTTCTTTACCTCCTCAGTAATACTTGTTATTGTCTATCTTTTATTGACCATCTGTACACCTTCTTGGAGAAATGTCTACTCAAATCTTTTGCCTATTTTTTAATTGGGCTGCCTTTTTATTATTGAGTTGTAAGAGTTGTTTATGTATTCTGAATACAAATCCCTTATCAAATACGTGATTTGCAAATATTTTCTCCAGACTGCTATGAAGTTTAATTTTTTGTTGTGTCAATTTTTACAACTATCCTGTCTCTTTTTTTATTGCTAAGTTGACAATTTTCACTTTTGGCTGCTAAAAGTACTAACTGCAGATTATTAAATGTTAGCGATATCTAAATATGAAGAATAAATTGAGAGTGAGGAACACAGGGAGAGTAATTCAACAATTCTATCAACAAAATGTGGCCTACATAGCCCAATGTAACTTCTATTTAATTTTTTCCTTTGGTTTTGCTCACCTATCCCCATTCCTTTTTTGTACCAATCCTGATTTCCAGAGTATATTACACAGGTGAGGTGAGCCTACTGAATATTTAGATATAAACAAGGAATAGTAACATTAATTTGTGTATGTTTTACCAATGCAAAATTAAATAGTAAGTTTAGAGGCAACTGTACTGGAATGGAAATAGTGGTGGTTTAGAAACATTCTGGGTACTTAGGTCAGATCAGCCATTACTTAATTTTGAACTCTCAGGCAAATCTATTAACATCTTTGCAAATCAGTTTCCACCTAGGTAAGAAAACAAGGATGTGGGGGCTAGATGCTACCTATGAAATCTTTCAGCTCTGTATTTTATAAATTTATCTCCTTGGGAAGAAAATAAATCTTTAAAATCATTCATTCATTAAACTAAAGGCTAGCAAATAAAGGCTATTAACTCAGTAACATAGGAGAGACTTAAGAGTTATTATAAGACATTTCCCAATAAACTGAAAATTATTTTACTCCCATTAATTATATTTAAAGATGTGAGGGGAGGGGACAAAAAAAGAATGCTAAATATCATAGAGTTAGAAAATTAAAAAGGCTTTAGGTCATATAAGCTAATCTCCTAATGAAGGATCCTATGTAATATGGGAATAAAAATGTTAAATCTGCAAAGTTCAATAAATCCAGGCAAAAAAAGTGATTATTTAAATATGTATTTTAAGAATAAAATATAACAATAAAACTTTCACATTTCCACAGATTATGCAATACCCCTTTCAAAGACTAACTCAACATGTAATTCTGCAATAAAAGCATATTTGAGGACAACAAAAAAATCCTAGAGAATATTAATTCTTATGATATAAACCATTGGAAATTCCTGAGCATTTGTCAAAGTATTATTCATATTTTGGCTTCAATAGAAACATACACAGTTACCATTTACTTTGATTTAGTCAATTCAACAATAACCTAATAAAGGTGATCAACGTGATAAATTCCAAAGGGCTTATAACAGACAAAATATTTTACCTTGAAATAAAAATAAGTGGACATAGATTTATCTTTTGAATAAATTTTGCTATTATTTTATATCAGTTGAGCACGTATTATACATTTCTGTTATTTTATATCCTATATAGAACTTTAATTTTAAAAAGACTTTCATACTCTAAATAAAATAAGCAAAAAAAGCCCTTAAATCTAATGACAGAACCAACTCAGAGGTAGTCATGAGAGGAAAATAATAGGCTCAATTTACTGATTATATACTGTAATGTAAAGATCACATAAAGTTAAAAAAAAAAAAAAGATCACACAGAGTGATCTGCATCATCAAATTTCACAACAATCCTGCCACCAAGAGATTATTTTTCAAATTCTATAGATAACAACAACAGGCTCAGAGAAATTGGGTCCACACAATTAACCTCAGTCAAGGTACACTTTGAGTTTCCATTCCTTAGTTGTTAAATGGGGTTATAACTATAAACATCTCAACAGTATCTTGCAAACAACTTTACCACTCATCAAATGATAGAACACCCCTCCACCACCACCACCATCACCCTTACCCTATTCATTAAAATAAAAGACAAAAAGCGTTCTTAGGGTCACCCAGCAAGTAAATACTGAATCAGCATTTGAACACAAGTTTGGCTGGCTATAGTCAAAACATGTCCACTTAACTTTTCTGAGCCTTAGTTCACTCAGCTGTCACATAGTGATTTAGACATATATTTGATGAGAGTTGAGGATTAAATGAGACAATGTACAAAACCTGCTGTATCATGATACATTTTAAAAATTCATTCCACTAAGTCAAAATAATATACTAAGAAATAGAAATGTTGGATGGATCACATTTGATGAAGAAACAGTACAAATGAAAATTTAAAACAATCGCTGATTAGGTACACTTGAATTAAAACAAACCATTTTTTAAAAAGTTAAATTTGGTGTGAAATGCAAATATTTTATTAATCACTTATTACTAGATACCAACAAATTATGACTAAAGGCACTTATGTGAAAAGGAAAATAGTACAGTTCAAATTCCTAATTATAAGTTTTAATCTTATCAATGACAAAAACTATTCACTAATAATTACTAATTCTTAATAGTTTAATTGTAATGTTACATAAAAGTACCTACTCTCTCAAGATTTCCTATCAACATTTGCTATAAGTGGAGTTTAAACTTCAGTTCTAAAATTACTGTGTCATATATATACCAAAAAAGCTTATGAACTCTAGATGTAACATATACCCAGCCGTATCACATGCACTAGTTGACATTCCAAGGTGATGGCAAATATCTCTGGTGTTCAGGTTAATAAGACAAAATCAGAGAAACACAATATGAGAAAGATGTGCCTGGCTTGCAGTATTAATCAATGGGAGAAGAGGGTAAAGAGAATTAGGGGAAAAAATTATCAAAAGAGAAAATATTCAATATTATACCCAAAATTGCATCAGATCCCCACAATTTAAAAAATGTTAACACCTTGAAAAAGATACGCACTACAAAGACCTATTTATTAAGAACTCATGTAACAAATTTATCTGATACAATCTCATGAAAAAACAAAAACTTCTCATAAAATTGTTCTATTAAGACTGAATTGAGTTATAGCCAGTAATTTTGAAATCAGACCACCAAATAAGTCAAAATTACTGTGTTCAAGTCCTATCTCTGTCATGAATTGTCTATGTAGTTCTAAGAAGTCTCATCTCCATGTCTGGGCTTCCCTACCTGAAAAATGAAAGCTTTGACTGGGAAGGGTAGACTCTAGTTAATTTCTAAGGTCCCTCTCAACTATTAATTCCAGGATTTCATAAACTTTCAGCTTTCCATAAACTTATCCTTTATGGATAAACTCTTCTTTCCATTTGCCATTCCCTTCAGTAAGGAAGAGACCACATTTTCTGGTGTTCTTCACATGGTGTATTTTGTGATAAATACCTTCCCCAAAGCTTACTATTCCATAATCTGTCTTTTTTCCTTACCTGTTGCTCCTCTGGCATTGGTCTGAAATGGATTTGTAGAAGATGCCACAGAAGGACCAGCAGCAGCAACAAATGGATTTGTGGAAGGCGTAGCTTTAAAAAATTATAAAATACACTATAAAATCCTAGTATATCTTGTATTCAAGATTCAAAATATTTGTTCACTATATTTATCAAGATAGCAAAATTCAAGCTTTCTGATAATAAATCATTGCTTTGACTATCTTCTGGTATCCCTAAAAAATGCTATATGATATATATCTGGTTCTTTGTAAAAAACAGTCTTTATACCAGAAGCACATACCTCCAAATGGAGCAGGCACATTTGAAGAAGCAGGCTGTGTCTGTGCAGAAGCACCCACTGGTACTGTTCCAAAAACACTGCTGAAAACAAATATTGAAAAAGGTCATATATTTTTTTTTTTAAAAAAGGGTGCTCTATATACAGGGTAGCCATAAAATGTGGAAACAGGTAATACTGAACACATCATGTATAACAGCATCTTTATATCAATACACAGAAAATTAAGAAGACATATTTAAGGGTAAAGATTTAATAAAATTAAAAACTGTTACTGCTCCAACAATATTCATAAAGAAAAACTGAATCAAGAACATTCGTAAGTAAAGGTGAATGTGTCCCTGTGAAGAACATAACGACTATCAGAAGACTACCAGTACAGCTTAGTGCCACCGTCTTCATTCATGCTAAGGCACCAGCAGTTCTACGTGCCATTGCTTTTATACCATCACTACAAATGCCAATTAATGAAAATGTAAATAATCTTAGAATTATTATGAAAAAAGTTTTAACCTAACAGACCTCCTGAAAGGTTCTCAGCTACCCCGTGGATCACACTTTACAAACCACTGATATATTGTAATAATGTAATATTAATAAATCATTTGTTACCTACAACTTGTCAATGTTTTCAGAGTTTTTGGCCACTTTGTTGCTATAGTCCACTAATACACGTGTAATGTAGATAATACTAATAAAGCAAAAAACATATAAATCACCCCAAATTTTATTCTTTGGATTCAATTTTTCCCATCTGGCATACAGAAAATTATCAGAGAGCCCAAGTAGCTAGTGTTACAATCCTAACATTTCTCTCCAGAAAAGGTGCTAAAGGAAAATAAGCTACTAAGTTAACAGACGAAAGAAGCAGATACAATCCACAGGAATGGGAAACAAAGAGATGAATAAAACATTGTACAGGTAAATCACCTGTACTTCTGTTTCTTTAACTCTAAAATAAAGTTAAGACTAGAAGAGTTTTTTAAAAGTATAATGTCCTTAAAATGTGTTAGACTTCCTACTGCCAAGAGTTCCTTTATGACAGATATATTTGAACACACTAGCAGAAGTGCCTATTTATAAATGTGAGTATGACACTGAAGAGATATAGAACTGATGCTGGGCTTGGGTGCATACATTTCTAAAAATGTGTATGTATAACTAGGGCTACAACATGGCACTTTCATTGTTTAGTCTTCGTGACTGAAAACTGTATCTTGAAAGTATATAATTAGACTGCTAAATGGCTTCTCTACTGAGTACAATCTGTACGTAACTGTTCATTTGAGATGTGTACATATTCCTAAATACATTATAATGTTCAAGGATAAAAAGTAACAAAAACTGAGTCAATGAAAAGATAAATTATGGCAATTATTCAAAGATTATATTTTAATTAGCAATTTCCTCAAATTTACAAAAATATTCAAAAATGTTTAAATTATGCCCCCAAATAGTCATTATTTAACCATATTATTATTTAGAGTGGACAAAAAAAAGATAAAACACAAAGCAGGAATGCTGGCTAAGACAAGGTACCTGCTAGCATTACTTGTGGAAGTATATGCATTACTGGAGGTGGCAGCAGAACTAAAAACGCTGTCTAGTTCTGCCAGGGCTGCGTACTTGTCTGAAGATACACTGGACTGACTGGGAACTGAAGCCACAGAACCAACAGGAGCTTTACCTGTGGTCCCAAAGCCACTCCCTTGATCACCACCTGGGAACAAACAAAACCAAATTACACTAAAAATTTTAAGTTTATACTTTCAATTTATCAACCAACCACATTTGCCGTGAAACACAGGTAAACTTAAAAACTGATTTGGAGCTAAGGGAATAAACAGACAGGATTCTAGAATCTTCATCTAATAATAATCTAGACAATATTGGACAAGATTAGTTGCTATATATACCACTGTGGTAAAGACAATACTGTTTCCATAACAAAAACTAAGATTCTGTACCAACATGTCTAGATTATATATAAAGAAGAAATTATCAAAGTGCTACATAAACATCTCCAAGATAGGGGGATCTCACTCAAATGAACAAAGAATAAAGTCATGAAGTGCTGGACTTAATGTGAACATATTAAAAGTATCATTTTCCCAAGGTTCTCCATGAAAAAAATTAGAGAAAGTAATAATAGAAAACATTTACTGAGCACTTACTATGTGCTGGGCACTGTTCTAAATGCCTTACATGCAATAATGTACAGAACACAACTCCATGAGTTCAATGCTATTATCATCCTCATTTTGGAGAGAAGAAAAACAGGCCCAGAAATCAGAATGCAGAATCCAGTCTAGCACCAGAGCCCCGCTGTTCACCACTGCAACAGACATTTTTAGAGGCTACTGGCCTTAAGACCAAAACTGGGCATAAAAATATACTGTAAAAATCATGGATTAAAAAAAGAAAAAAAAAAAAAACACCAAGATGTTAACAGAAATAGTTCAACATTATATATTACAGAAACCACCAAATAATCCTCTAGTAGTCAGCTCTGTTAATGAGATTTCTTGGCCCTTATGGACAGAGTAGTAAAGCATGCTTTCTAAAACAAAATAAAAATTTTTCTCAATTGTTTTCTTTTAAAACTAAAAGTTTACAAATTACTTTCTACATCTTCAGTTTTGTAGGTCCAAAATGTGCCAAGTAAACATTTTACTTGAAATGTTAGTGTGGACAAAATTTCTATGCAACTGAGAAAGCATAACATCCCCAGATTTTAATAAATACAAGCAAATTTAGAGCACTGTTTAATATACAAATTTATATTTGTTTTGATTAAAGGTTAATACCTTGCCCAGCACTGAAGATATTGTCTAAATTAGCAAGTGCCGCATATTTGTCCGCTGTCTGTAAACCAGCTTTGTTTGTTGAAACTTTACTAACTGCTGATGCTGTTTGATGACTCTGGGAAGTATTGAAGGTTCCAAAATCAGCACTGGAGGATTTGGGGAAGTTATCAAAATGAGCAAAATTAGCATTTACTGATCCAGCACTTCCACCTGTAACAAAATAAACACAACACTTGAAATTTCTAAACTTTTCCCAATACCCTTTAGTAGACTATATGATCCTTTTTTCCTAAATTAAGTGTCCTATAAGCAATCCTACATCCTTAAAATCAATGACTGGCAAATGGCATTCAACTTACAAGTGAGACTGTGACTTTTTTATAATATGTGAAACTAGATTTTCAAAGGCCTTGGCAACATGTAAGATAACAGGTTTCTATGTTTATTATTTACCATATAGTGAAGAATGTCCTATAGGGGAGTTAACTCCATACCACACCTGGTTTGAGATTCAGTTACTTTATAGAACATCCAGCTATATACTATGACCTCATATTAGTTTTCCCTAAATAGACTGCAAACCATGATATGAAGCATCCTACTTGGAGGATTCAAGCTTTTGTAGCTTCACAGCAACATGGTTTAAGCAAATCCCAAGAGTAGGGATCAACAATGTTTATGGTGTATTATTTTGATCCACAATTTCTTAAAAGATGGTTCTTGAGATTTAGACTTACTTTACTTGAAGATCTATTACTTAATTCCACATAACAATTTAATGTGCATACAATACCATGATGTCCATGGCAAAATCATGCCCAACCTACCACACAGATATAAAAATTATAGTATATAACACATGTTAGGAATTTTTGACTTATATTTATTAAGTACAATTCACCTAAGGATCACTATGGTACATATCCTGCTAAATCTCTGAAGTCTGCTCTTATTCTAGAGACTTCTCTAAAGTACTATCAAAAGACTAAAACCAATGGATCCTACATTTTTGAGATACTATTTATTTCTAAATCTTGGTTTCAGCAATCAAAATAGTTATGTACAACCTGTTTGTTTCCAGATAGTTATATATTTAAGTGATAGCAAAGAAACTTACTTAAAGATATTTTAAACACAGAATGGACACACCCCTATTTTTAAAAAACACAAACATTTTCTATCAATCAGTTTTTTAGATATTCTAAAACAAGTATATACTGATACAATCTCTTTCAGGAATTAAACTGGTTGTTTTCAATTAAAGCTAGTAATATATGGTTGTATTTTTAAAAGGGTCATCTGTTACAAGTAGCTGGTAAACAAAGTACATACTAAACTTTCAACATTTCTATAAAGAATTTTTATTTCAAATTAAAAATTATTAAACCAACTCACTCTTTTATTATATACTATTATGTTCTATAATTAACTCTTCAGTTTAGTAATAGAAAAGGGAAGGTAAAAGTGAGAGTTTATGAAAGGTTATCATTAAAGAATGATTAACAATCTATAATTGAAAAAACCCATGAAATATAGCAAAAACACACAAAGTAGTGAAAGATGCCTACTTGACAGAAGAACTTACTGTGAGTAGCCTGGAGAGGAAAAGCTGAAGTAAATTCACCAAAACTGCAGCTAGATGAAAGCATTCTAAATGCTGGACAGCCAGAAATTATGTAAATGATGAATTTTAAAGAAAAAAGAAAAGAAAATTGAAAGAAAAAGCTTTAAGACAATATACAGAGTTAAAAGTTGAAAGAAAAGTAATCAACCAAAGATCTAAATAAAGATTCAATGAGTTTCTGAAAACAGTACAGTTGATGGTATTTGATGTTTAAAGACCAATTCCTGCACAGAAAACTATTTCCAAGTTTGATTAAAGTCATCATTAAAAAATCTACTCTTGACTAATAACATTTTAAAAAACTTCCCAAGCTTGTTGCCCTGAAAATTATTTACATTTTTAGTTCTATGGAAGCAGTCAATCAGATTCCTTTATTCAGAGGTATAATCAGTATGTTCCATAAACCTAAAAAAACTTTTAATACTTTAATGTCTCTGTATATGGGAGGTTTAAAAGATTCATGTGCAGGAAAAGGAAGGGACTGGATGTTGTCAATGAGACAACATACCAAAGAATGTAGAAAAACAAATGAACATAGAAAAATATAAAGAGTTCAGGTTTCCCCAGAGCTTTGTAAGATAGAACTATTTTAAAAGCAGATAATTGTAGAATTTAAGTTTAGAGTAATCTTTCAAAAATATAATTAGAGTGTTTTGTTTTTTAAAGTAAACATTTAAGCACCATACTAGAGAAGTTCTACCTGTAGTTTGGGGCTGAAAAGAAGAGTGACTTGCTGTGGGGAAACCTCCAAAATTACTCGAACCACTAGACTGTCCAAATGCATCAAAGTTTGCAAAATCTGCATTTGCAGAATTCTGAGCTGTAAATGGTAAGGAACAACATATGTTAATGAATATGAAAACCATAAATGAAAATACGTGACAAATGAATTTAAGAATTTTATGAAAAGTTTCTAGGTATCAAAATTTCACTTCATAGAGAATTCATTTAGAAATCAGATTTTAAATCCTACCAGCATTTAACCCAATTATAAGTAATTTACTAAAGAGTATACAGAAATTTCCAAAAACACTTTGTGCAATGATAAATTTGTACACAATACCCTGTGAATGACCTCAAGAATAGTACTGTAAAAGTGACTCTATTAACAAAGGAAACTGAATTCATAGCACTAAATACACGCATTACATTAAAGGATGTACAATACATTCCAAAAAAAAAAATCACTCATTTAAAATGGTAATCAGCTATGTGAATCTAAAAAGCTAAATATCTAAAGTAACAGTACAAAGATGGTTTGATTACATAAATTACTCTTTTTTTTAAAGTTTCCAAATACGTCTCACTATGGTCACATAAAAATAGAAAAAAAAAAGTGAATGTTTAACAAGGATATGATCACCAAATAAACTGCAGACATTCACATTCTATTAGAAGCCTGCCATTTAACTCACATTAAAATTTAAGAAACAAATGAAAGCTAGTAGAAATTATAACAATTGTACCTCATATTCAGAGGAAAAAAAAAAAACAAGTTGCATTTCCCAACTGGTCTTCAACCTAAAACAAAATTCCAGACTTCCCTAAACTTTAACTATGTAAGTAAATAAAACAATTCATAAGTTTTTTTAATAGGTCAAAACAGATGCTAAGAATTATATAGAAGATATGATGAGAAAAAGAAATAGTTCGTATGTGGGAAAGGGAAGGTTAAGTGCCAAGAACGAAAAGCGTGTCCACTGGGTAGAGAAAGGTTAAAAGTTAGGGACACAGTAAAAGATAACCATTGCAAATTCTTTGCAGGCAGTTCTACTTCTAGGAAGTTTTAGTAAAGAAATAATCTTGCAAATGAGTATGGCTATATCTAAAAGCTAGACAACGTGTCTTATATAATAAATGAGAAAATCAGAAACTCAAATGACCACCAATAAGGGATCATTTAAATATATTAGGGAATATCATGATGGAATATATATGTAGCCATTAAAAAAATCATGTAAAAGAATATTTAATCCTATACAAAAATGTTTACATCAACGTAAATAAGATAAACAAATTAACAAATTCCAGACACACTTTCATCTGCCAATTTTGTTAAACTAAATAAAGGTATTGCGTGCATAAAAATTTGGCATTTTAGTTAACTCTAATAGGATTTCAGATCAGTATCATTTCTTTGTGTTTGCCTGAGGTTGCCATGCTTTTGCAATGAATATGTATTCTACTTGTAAACAAACCAAAAAAAGTTACTAGATCAAAAAAAAAGAAAAAAGAGGCCTGGCATAGTGGTGGCTCACACCTGTAATCCTAGCACTCTGGGAAGCCTAGGTGGGAGGATGGCTCAAGGTCAGGAGTTCAAGACCAGCCTGAGCAAGAGCAAGACCTCGTCTCTACTAAAAGAAAAAAAAAAATAGAAATTAGCTGGACAACTAAAAATATATACAGAAAAAAATTAGCCGGGCATGGTGGCACATGCCCATAGTCCCAGCTACTCGGGAGGCTGAGGCAGGAGGATCACTTGAGTCCAGGAGTTTGAGTTGCTGTGAGCTAAGCTGATGCCATGGCACTCTCGCCCGGGCAACAGAGTGAGACTCTGTCACAAAAAAAAAAAAAAAAAAAAAACAAAGAAAAAGAAAAAGGTTACTAGACAAAAAAATTTTCTACTAACAAAGCAACATATTTAACATTATTTTAGAAAGAAAATCAAGAAAAAGTTACAAACAAAAAATTCTTCCACTAACAAAGGAACATATTAAACATTATCCTAGGGAGAAAACCAGGAAAATGTGGGGCATTTTACATAATTACTGTTTTGTATACATCAGAAAGGTCATTACAGTAAAGGAGAAAATGTACCTAAAGAAAATGCCCCCCTTTTAAGAGGTACCTGTGCCACTTCCCTTCTTGTGCTCTGAAATATGGGGTGCTAATCCACATATCATTGCTCATACTTTACTCTTGAAAACCTTTTTTAAACACCATGTTTTCCCTATCTCTCAAACACCACACAGAAGTACCTAAATTAAACGCTGCTTAGTGCTTAACAATGTAAGTGCTATATTTTCTGAATATCTTGGAATCATTTGTCACTGTTTTTACTTAGCATGACAAAACACAATTTCTTTATATGCTAAAAATTTCCTTTTCAGAAAATATAAATAATATAAGAAATACTAATGGATAAATGATAAATTTTAAAAAATGAATTTTTTGAGAAATAATTTTAGAAGAAATAGCTATACAAGATTAAACAATAATATAATACAGTTATCATTTAGCATTGCTGAAAATACCAGCAATCAGAAAATTCCATCCTGACATAAGTAACTATATAACCTTGGACAAGCCTTTCAATTGCTCTGGCTCTCCTAGTTCTCTAACAACAAAACGGGGGGATTCACTAGATGATTTCAACTTACAAACCCACCGCTGTGATTCTATAACTTATGAGGGAACAGAAATAAAGTCTTTAAGGGTTTTGAAATACTAGGCTAAAAAGAAGAAAGTTCCACTAAAAGACATAAGTTCTAGGCCAAAATATGTAACATCTAGATAATATAACTATAAACCAAATGAACAGAGAACACGGTAGGGGAAGTTCTCAAATTAGACGTGGTTAATACAGGTTGAACATTCCAAATCCAAATTCTGAAATGCTCCAACATCAGAAACTTTATGAGCAATGACATGATGCTCAAAGGAAATGCTCACTGGAGCTTTTCAGATTTCTAGACTTGGGATTATCAACTGGTAAAGTATATATAATGCAAATACTCCAAAATAAAAAAAAAAAATCTGAAATCAGAAACCTGAAATACTTCTGGTCCCAAGCATTTCACGTAAGGGATACTCAACCAGTATTCCAAAAGGCAGATTCTTCTGTTTTTTTAACAATTTAATTGTACATTTGAGAACAACAAATGAGATACATTTGTCCCTTGTAAAAATGGGAATTAGGTCCCTAAGCTAGTTTATAGCTTACAACTCAAAACATATATGAATGGGTAGTAGATAATACACAGTCTATTAATACATTTAATTTATATTTGGAACATCTTGGGGGAAATCTACATTTAACATGTTTCAAACACCATCAAGGGAAAAATCAGTTCAACACAAACTATTTGGTTAGTCAAGCCCATTTTTTATCACATTTATATTTTCCTAGTGTTTTCCAACCAAGCCCTGACACATTAATCAAATACTTATTCAATATGGCAAGAAATGGCTTTGTAGTATTATACTTGTACCAGTTTTTTCTTCCAGGTACTGAATCTATTTGCTATCTTCAACAACTGGTTATAAGTGCTACAGAATGAAACTTTAGAGAACACAACTTTGAATATTAAATTATAAAAAATTCAATAATAGAAAAATTAATATCTGGACCCTTGAGCAATCTCTGTACAAAGAAATCCAAACTAAACAGAATGTGACAAAATAGTAAACATATTTCTTAAGTAATATTTCAAAAAATACAAAGGAATCAATTCAGTTTGGAATTCAAGATACCAAGTTAATGAGACTGAGTCTTGCTGACAGTTATCTTTCCTCTTCAATGGGAAACAGATACTCATGAGAGAGGAAGATAAACAGAGAAACCACAGGATGCAAACTGGGAGCTCTCAGCAAACTCCTCTAACAGATATGCTTTGTATCACCCATACAGTATTTAATATTTCCACATACATTTCCACATATATTTCCAGTATAAGTGCAATGTATGCTTTTAGACTGTTTAAGCATAAATAAACAACTGTAAAAACTCAAAATAGTACCAAGCTGTTAGGAAATGAATCTAAACCACTGGGGAAATCTTAGTTGAGATACAAAGATTAAAACACAACAAAAACTACGATCTTTTTTGTTAAATGCATATAAGTATTACATATAAATACACATACATAAGTATCTGTATATGTGTGTGTATATGATATACATGATAAGATATATAATACACACACATATACGTATATGGGGAGGATATGAAAAAGAGAGAAAAGAAAAACAATATTTAGATGCTAAACCCTGTAAATGCTACACCTCATTTGAACCTACCACTTAAAGCCAATTTGTAAAATAGAAAATTTAGAAATGTTAAGTAATTTGCCAAGGTACAGATAATAAGTGACAAAGTCAGCATTTGAACCCAGGTCATCCCAACTCCAAAGTCCATGTTTACACTATATTATGCCACTTCCCTGTCCATTAGACTGTTGCCATTACAACTAAGGAGAGACAAATGACTAAACCTACACTTCAATCATAAATTTTTAAATATTACTAGATAATTCTGCAAGGTTTATATACTTTTTAACTAAAACTCCATAATTTGTAATTTCTGGTGAAGTGCATTCAATTCTTTTAACAAATATGTTAAATCTGGGAATAGGGGTGGGGCACTGGTTGTTTAAACACTACAAGAGTTATCAAAACAGAGTTACATCTTTAGGAACCAACCTGAAGGTGCTCCTATTCCAAAAATGGGATACTCTAAGCATTAATAAGGATAATGACAACAAATTGAGATATAGCAAATGTTTAAATCCGTGAAGTCATAATGATACTAAAGCAGAAAAAAGTCACCACTGAAAATGCTAGGAAATCAACTCATTATTCTGATATCTGATTGAAAAAAACAAATCATGTATTCAGACTTTTCTATATAAATCATGCCTCAGGATAATCAAAGATTTTTAAGTATTTTATCTGACAAATGAAGGAAAAAATTTAGAATATCATCATTTTGTATAGTGAGCCCAGGCACTGAACATCAACAGCTAACATTACAAAAAGAGAAGACAATCCAAAATTATGTGTCTCTTAAACCCTAAGTATCATAGTAGGCAGGTCCCCTATCCACAACCCTCCAGACATGAAGAAGTTGAAATTGATCAAGACTCTACATCCAACAACCAATTTACAAGAAACACAAAGAAGAGAGGAACTTGTTAAATGGTACCACAGTAGTGCAATCAACATATTCAGACTACTGAAAGTCCTATAGGACAAATAACCTAGTTTCTTTAACAAAAAATTATATAGGAGATAAAAAGCGATGGAGGAAGAACCTACAGACTAAGACTAAAGAGACATATCTCACAACTGTAATGTATGGACCTTATTTGAAATCTGATTCAAACAAACTATATGTATGTATGTATGTACGTGTGTGTGTATGTATACATACGTGGAAAAAACTTTTGGGATGAAAATTCAAATACTGACTAATGAATTATTACAACCATTATTTAGGGAGTGCCAATACTACCATGGTTATGTTTAACAAAGAAAAACCCTTGTTTTATAGATATAGATATATAATATTTAAGGATAAACTAATACTATGTCAAAAATTTGCTTAAAAAAAAGTGAGTGGGTGGAATGATACGTAAGATTATCTATGAGTGACTTAATGATTATATTATCTAGGTACTTTTGAATATCTGTAATTTTCCAAAAATAAAGGGGTAAAAAAATTATACATTAAAGCCTTCCCCATTTTTCTGTGGAAAGAGGTCATGTCAATATCTGACATAAAATAAGACTTCCTCTGTGATTAAAAAGCACCACAGTTATGTGGCTCCCTATTATACATTATCAGTTAGGGGTTGGGGGATAAAAGTTACGAGTAACCAAACAGCCTCAACAGATTATGTTTACATATACTTAAGTTTAATAAAGAACGGATGTTTCTTGGTGCTTCATACGCAGCTCTGGCAGAGCTTTTGGGAGAAAACACTTACCTGCATGACTGTTGAAATGTGCAAAGTTAGCAAAATTGGCAGTAGCTGTTGACTGAGGAGCTGGAGCAGCAAAGATGTCTGAGCCAAGATCACTCAAAAGGTCAAACTGCTTCTTTTCCTGCTGCTGCCCTTGAGAGCGACCTACAACTGGGGACTATATAAACCACATATTATCTATAAAGATTTTCCAAGTCAGATCTGCAAAATTTTAATATAAAACTATCTTTAATTCACTAAACTTGAAACATATTTACACAGGAAGAGTTACTGTACACTAACCTAACCCCCTCTTCATTTGTTCACTCTAACTTTTTGTGTAAACAGAGCAATTTATCCAGAAGCTCTAGTATGCGTTATTAAAAGGGTAGGATTTAATCCATAGTACTACACCTCAGAACCACTCTTGTATAGAGATTGCAATGTCACACAGAAACAGATCTGTGACAGCTCTGTCAACTAAAGAAGTACAGAAGTACAAACTTTAGGTGCCAATTTACAAAAACACTTTTTTAGAATAAGGTATAATGCAAAGCCACCTGTGTTTCAATGTTAAACATGCTTCACAATCAGGCATGTGGGAAAATTTTACTGCTTAAGAAATCCCTTCCTATAAAAAGTATATCACAGAGGCTATACTGTTCTAACTGTGATGGTCACCAAAGATGCATGTTTTACTAATTATATACTGTAGGACAGGTAGGTAGCTACAGCAACATTCCTGTATACCTTCAGAAAGCTGCAGAGAAGTCAAACTCATCAGCAACAGCAAAAAGAACAAAATACACACGTTTCAACCACTTAACCAACAATCTTTTAATGTATTATAACCAAGAGGACATAATGCTACTGGCGTACAAGAATTAAAGATTTCTCAAATTCCTGATACTCAATCCCCCTTAAGCAGAAGTCCCTACAAAGATTTAAAGACTACTCACCTGAGTAGGTGTGCCCTTATTTAAGTGCAGTGCTGGTGCAGAATCTCCTAAAAGAGATTTCAGTGGTTTGACCTCAGGTGTGCTGCTTGTGCTACTGGCAGAGGACCCTGAAATAGATGCATGAACTGATGCCACCACTTTGGCTTGTTCTGGCGGGACATACCTAAAACATGTGAAAATCCGTTAACTAAGAAAAATGTAGGGAATTCTATACTAAACAATGATATGTTCAATTCTAATTTTGTAAAAGATTGCTTCAACATTAATCTTATCTGAAAATCCTCTCAGAATTGACAGCTTAAGACTACACTTGAGTATGAAATACTCAAGAGAAAGAGTAATAAAGACTAATCACCAAATGTGTTTCAATTATTTACTTATGATTTTTCTAAGATAATAAATACAATATAACTGCTTTTTTTTAAACCACAAAAGACCTACAGTTAATCATCATGGTAAGTAGTTAATACCATGCTTTAATTTTCAAAAACAAAAATATCTTAAGATCATAAATAACATTTAGAAACAGATGAGACGGTAGGGAAACATTTAATATAGTTAACAGCTTAAAATATAAAGGCTTATTATATTAATAAGAATAATCTTCACTGCTTCATGATCAGCAAAAAAACCCCGTATCTGTAAGATCAACAATCCCATTTTAAAATGGACAGAAGAAGCAATTCATAGGAGATAAAGAAATGAAAACACTTATAAGCTAACAAAATGCAAATTAAGGTTTCATTCACGTTTGATCTGAGAGTGAACTTTACAAATGGTCTATTGCTATCTACCGAAATATATAAATAGGTATGCTCTGTGTCCACCCCAGAACTACCACTTCCAGAAGCTTATCCTTAAGAATTGGATGGGTATACATAGATACATGTACACATGGATGTTACCATAGTATCTATAATTTCAAAAAAACTGGGAAATAAACCCAACATCTATCAGGAGAAAAATATTTAAAGGGGTTACGTTAAACTTTGTATAGTATAATACTACATAGCTACTCAGCATTTTTTTTTTTTGAGACAGAGTCTCACTCTGTTGCCTGGGCTAGAGTGAGTGCCGTGGCGTCAGCCTAGCTCACAGCAACCTCAAACTCCTGGGCTCAAGCGATCCTCCTGCCTCAGCCTCCGAGTAGCTGGGACTACAGG
>CAUYRT010004851.1:0-16297 GCA_963574885.1 Lepilemur ruficaudatus | reverse complement strand
CAATGGAATATTACTCAATTTTGAGAAACGACAGTGAGCTAGCACCGCTTATATTATCCTAGATTCAGCTCAAGCCCATTATTCGAAGTGAGGTGACACAAGACGGGAAGAATGGGCCCCACATGTACTCGCCATCAAATTGGTACTGACTGATTAACACTACGGTGCTCAAATGGTGGTGGTGTTCACTAGGGATTTGGGGGGTTGGGGGTGGACCCACATCTGAGAGATATGGTGAGCACTGTGGAGGGGAGGGGCATGCTTGAAATGTAGTTGGGGATAGGAATTAGGGGTCTCAATAGGGGGAAGGAAATCTGCTAAAACTGATTTATGTGAATAGCTGTAAAACTTGGTAAATACACTAATAATAATTTAATTGTACACTTAAAAAAATAAAAATAAAAAAATGAGAATAATAATGGTACCTCTTCATAATGTTGCTCTGGAGATTTATTGAGATAATGCATAAAAAAGCCCTTAGATCAATGTTTGTTTCATAGTAAATGTTCAATCAGTGCAAATTACTATTATTTGATCCTCTTTGAAAGAATTTAGAAAATATTACCTAATCTTCTACCTTGTCAGAGTACACTGAGCATTATTTAACCCATTCTTATTTACTCAAAATCACCAACATGACAATAACTGTATTATGCCTTAGGAGACCATTTTTTCTTTTATTAAATAGCATCAAATGATTATACTTACCTTGGCCTCTAACAGTTCTTCATTTTCCTGTTTTTATGGCTACTCATTATCTGCTGTCACAATGTCCCTGGTGTTTCTAATAAAGTGCCTCATTTTATACCCAATGGATCAGATGAGGTTCTGTACAGAATGCCATGGTCTCCTATGAAGTACATTATATGTACTTTATAGAAGTTGTTTTCTACACGGCTAGTAAGCCCTTTCTCGTGTTCTCCTGAACTCAAGAGTCTAGTATTGATGGTTGAATTTGCTAGACATCTGAGTTCTCCATAAGTATAGTGCTACCATATTTAAAAGCCCTGGATATATATTTATTTAGAATTTCATAATCCAGAGTTTTCACAGAGACTGGCCATCACTCAGTTAATAACAATTTATAAAATTCATTTCTAGGAATCATGGGCTCCTTTTAATTGATACAGGGCCATTGTAGTCAGAGTGGCTTATTTGTATTCTGCAGAAGACGGTGACTTGATAATGTACTGTTTCTATCTTCCACCCACTTTCACCTATGAGTTACATCAGTCTAAAAAGTGTACAAGTTTGAAGGATCTTGGGGTAGAATTTTTCCCCAGTCTTTCATCATCTAATCTGAATTTTCTGAAATAAGACTCACATCAGAAAAATGAGATATGGAAAACTGTTAACAGCAAAGTCTCCAAGCATGGTGAGTGTGTTTCTCTAATAAGTTTTCATCCATCAGCATCAGACTTAGCGTAAATGGAATACAGACTTTATGTGACATGGGCTACATTGAGGTATTTTTTCATCTCATGGGGTGTAACACAAGCTGATGCAGCGTTCAGGATTTACAGAATATAGATGTATTTACTTAGCAAGGGAGAACATATTTTCTCCAGAGAAGAACAGGTAGATGTCAAAAGATACACACGTTCTAAAATATCATATTATAAAATGCCCATCTTCTTCCTCTCCATGTCAAATATAAAGGAACCATGATCTAATTATATTATTCCAGGGTGATCATTTGTGATGGTGAATACCATAAAGATGTCAACCACTGGTACTGATTTCCTATGCCTGGTGGTAGCATTTCAGCAGGGAATGATGTGAAGGAAAACAGGAAAAAATGGGAAAAGAGTGATGGCACCACCAGCCCAGAAATTACAATAATACAGGGAGTAAAATGGAATCCCCCTCCTTCTGCTGCCATGCTCAAGTGGCATAAAAGGAAGAAAGCTACTAATCCCAAGTAGCCTTATAGCTACTTAAAAAGATTTATAAAGTCTTGGAAAATATTGGTTTTGCCACTAACCTGGTGTAGAACGTTACTGTAATACATTTAAATTAAACAACCACCTCAATCTCCCTCACTGGAAAATGGCATAGCCCAGAAAAGCTACTTTTGAGGTCAGAATGGATGTCAGGCTATATTCATAATCCAGGGATGGCAGCCAACCATCCCTGGGATGATATCATCCTTTGGATCCCAGCCACCTGTGCTGTGACCTCTGCCATAGGTAGGATCCATGTTCTGACTCTAGGTTGAAGATTGGCCACACCTTGGCCAACACCTCTCCTTCTGGTGGGCCCAACACACACCTGGTCCCTGAGCTGGAAGGAGAGGACAGTTACAGCGGCTGCATTGCCCTGCATTACAGTTCTGCTTTCTGCAAAGGGAGGAAGATATATCTTAACTGTTGTAAAACCTCAGAATGTGTGTTTTATTCTCCTAGCTTCCCAGATGTGTATATTATCTTCTTCATCTCTTCTTGAATTCCAATAATTGTTCACCACTATCTCCAAGGGCCAACGCTATTTACTTTGCTCATGTTTTTATCCTTTCAAAATCTGTTTTCAAAAAAGGTGAATTAAGTCATTCTGAATGCCATAATTAATTCAAGTACTTCCATCACTCAAGGAGATTCACATCATAACAGGGATCAATCCTGTAAAGACAGTTTCTAATCTGGGGTGCATACAATGATATACTCAGGTAAACAAGAAAAATATTAGTTCGTCTACCCATGTGCGTTTTTATGTACAAAAATTAAAAGGTTTGCTAATATTTAATATAGATCAATTCAGGCAGCATCACTCAGTCTGCCTTCAAGTGGTCACATGTCACATAAGTTACACTAAGTGACCCCAGAAAAGAACAGGGAGCCCACATGTGAAGGGTTGACACAGTGACTTAAGGTCATCAGATTGTATGTAGTTTATTTGCATATTGCACTGTTTGCTTAGGCTTACTTGAGTAGATTTGTGTTATGTTATCAAGTTATAACTAAACTAAACCTCACAAAATGGGTAAGAAAATTTAAAAATGTATGCCAAAAAACTCTTCACTGGCATCATTCATAAACAATGAAGTTGAAGCTACAGTGTCAAAGTCCTTCAGGATAAACAACTATAACAACCATAAAACCATTAACATATAGTACAACGTTCACAATTCTTGGTAATGACATAGAGAAGGCCCGTGAAAATCTTCTGTACCACAGAGATTAGCTGGTCATCTCATGAACAAGAACTGGAAAAAAACTTGTGACACAAACGTAAGTTTGAATTTTTCTTTTGCAAAAGGATAAGCAGAATTTGATGCAGCCATGTTACTTTTATTCCATTATACCTACATACTTTGATGAGTATTCTTTTTAAGTATAATAGCCATTAAAACAAAAGTTTAAAATAAGCTGAATTTAGAACTAGAAGACACATCACAAAATATTAAACCAAGATGATAAAATATTAATAGTTTGAATTATAACTAATCAGTCATATAATAATTTTTGTGAAAGCAAAGGTTTTCTACCATTGCTAAATAAAATATTTTACTTCAGTTTTGTCTCCTCCGCTTAAAATAGTTGCCTATGTTCTGTTGGGTATTAAAATATTTATACGATAGTACATATGTAATGTATAAATCAATAACTATGTGTATTTTGAGATAAGTATTCAATTGCTGACACTATGATGTTATAACTAGAAAACCTAAAAACTCTGCCAAAAGCCTCCTAGATTTGATAAATGAATTCAGTGAAGTTTCAGGATGTGAAATCAATGTACAAAAATCAGTAGCATTTCTATACACCAATAACAACCTAGCCGAAAACCAAATCAAGAAGTCAATCCAATTTACAATAGCTGTAAAATAAGGAGAAAAAAAAAACCCTAGAAATACATTTAACCAAGGAGGTGAAATATCTCTACAAGGAAAATTGCAAAACATTGATAAATTAAATTGTTGCTGACACAAACAAGTGGGAAAACATCCCATACTCATGGATTGGAAGAATCAGTGTTGTTAAAATGACCGTACTGCCCAAAGCAATCTACAGATTCAATGAAATTACTATCAAAATATCAACATCATTTTTCACAGAATTTAAAAAAATCCAAAAATTCATATGGAACCAAAAAAAAAGCCCAAAAAGCCAAAGCAATCCTGAGCAAAAGGAACAAAGCTGAAGACATCGTGTGCATTATGTGGCCTGACTTCAAATTATACTACAAAGCTATAGTAACAAAAACACCATGGTACTATTATAAAAATAGACACATAGATCCATGGAACAAAATGGAGAACCCAGGAAAAAAGCCACATACCTACAGCCAATTGATCTTCAGTAAAGTCGAGAAAAACACACACAGAATTTATAAGGAACTCAAACAACTCAAAACAAACCACAAATAACACCATGAAAAAATAGGCAAAGGACAAGAACAGACATTTTAAAAGAAGACATACAAAAGGCCAACAAATGTGTGAAAAAATGCTGATCACTAATCATCAGAGAAATGCAAATTAAAATCACAATGAGATATTATCTTCTACCAGTCAGAATGGTTATTATTAATATTAAAAACTCAAAAAATAATAGATGTTGGCAAGGATGTGAAGAAATGGGAATGCTTATACACTGTTGCTGGGGCTGTAAATTATTAAGAGTACATTCTCTATGGAAAACAATGTAGAGATTTCTCAAAGAACTAAAAATAGAACTATCATTGGATGCAGCAATTCCATTATTGGATTTCTACCTAAAGGAAAAGAAATCATTAAATCAAAAAGATACCTGCACCCGTATGTTTATCACAGCACTATTCACAACAGCAAAAATATAAAATCGACCAAGTGTCCATCACCGATGATTGCATAAAGAAAATATGGTGTATCACACACACACACACGCACACACACACCATGGAATATTACTCAGCCATAAAAAAGAATAAAATCAATGTCTTTCACAGCAACATGGATGGAAATGGAAGACATTAATCTCAAGTGAAATAACTCAAAAACGGAAAGTCAAATATTGCACGTTCTCACTTGTAAGTGTGAGCTAAATAATGTGTACACATGGGCATAGAGGGTGGAATAGTAGACACCAGAGACTCAGAAGGGTGAGAGGGTGGGACGCTAGGAGGGGAATGTGGGATGAAAACGTACTTAGGGGGTACAAGGTATTCTATTTGGGTTAAAGTTTCACTAAAGCCCAGACTTCACCACTACCGAATGTATCCATATAACAAAACTGCACTTTTATGCCCTAAATATATAAAAATTAAAAAGTTTTCTACAAAAGCAATTGTTTCACTTCAAAAAAAAGTTTATGAATATCAGACATAATTTTTGAACTCCAAATCACTATTTTTAGGAGGTTCATTCCCTTTTATTTCTTTCTTCTATTTCTTTAAATAACGTTCCTCAGGTGGCATTTCGGGCTTTAATAAATTAACGAAAAGCATGGGCACGGGATGTTCTTTTCTTTCACCTCTGAAAGTAGCACAGAATCCACATATCTGTGAAGCTATCATGTCCTGCCTCAGAGCCGAACCAGCTAAGTGAGGTGGAGTTAGCAGGCTCCAGTAAAAATCTGTGCACTACTGGGGTTAGCCTGAAGTGGGAAAACATGACATTTTATTTATTCATTTCTTCGAAAAACCTTTTTTGAGTTCCTACAGGCGCTTTCCCAGGTGCTGGGGAAACAGAGAGTTGCTTTAAACTCATTCATTCCTGAAAGAAGCTGACCCAACTTATTTCCCCTTTGCCCGTGAAGGACCCACAAGAACTCCAGTTTAGAAATAAGAAAGCCAGATAGCCACTCTGTGAAACAGTTATACAAATCGTATTTGCCACGTGCCTTTAAACTGCAGGGAGCAGAAGTGCACCTGTGATTTTAAAATATTCCTGACAGTGTCCTCTGGATATGCTCCACCTTCAGCTGCAAACGTTCTGCCGGCAACTGCTATTCCAGTCACTCTCTTCCTTCCTCAGCCCTTCTGTTCCTCTGCCCACACTTTTCACGGAACTACCAGAAGCCACCAGGCAGGCAGCTGCCACAGAGCACCAAGCAAGGATGATGATTTCAACTTCCTGGGGTACATTTTCCAAATGCCAGAAAACACGGAATCAAAGAAAATTAGCCATTCTGACAGTTGCACGGTGCAGATGAGGGCAAATTTGATTCTGCCCCAGGTTACAGGAAAGGGCAAGCGTTTCAAGATCTGTTTTGTGTACTTGTGGTTCAGAAAAATGTTCCCTGAACGTAGGTTGGCAAAATTACTCAGATCTTTTATACAGTCCAGGATTTGTGAAACAGGCTTCGTGTTTACAGTATACTCCCCAAGGAGACGAGCTGTATGATTTCCTTTTCTTTCTCTAGGCTCCTTCTTTCCAACTTGCACAGAATTTCTCATACCAGAGCCTAATTAAAACCAATGGAAAATAATAAGGTACATTGTTTAAGGATAAATACATATGTAGAGAAAGTATAAAGAAATGCACCAACCAAATTCATTATCCCAGTTATGATAGAGCAAAGCCATCAGAGAAAGGTATCCTCTTTCAGTAGGTGAGATTTGTTATCTTAAGTCGGGGAGGTAGGTAGTATATGACTGTCACAAGTCTTTCTATTAATACCTTTAGAAGGTATTAAATGTAGTTTATAACCCCAAGGTTATAATTCTTTTTAACCCTAAGGCCTTCAGTTGCCTATAGCACTAAACTTCCGTGTCATGACCTTCTCATTACCGAAACACTCAAAATGAAGAATGTGAGCCCTGGAATCAGATAAATCTAACTTCAGAACCACCACCGTAACTTACTAGCTGAGCAATCTTAGGCAATTCCTTAACCACTCCAAGCACTAGTTTTATTCATCTGAAAATGTACAGAAATGATGGTATGTACTTCAAAGCTGGTTGGGAGAAATAAATTAGGTCATGCATGCAAGAACAGAGTACCATGCCTAGCACATGGGAAGTACCCAATAAATGTTAGCTATCATCAGTAATGATTTTAGGCTTTCTCAATGACCTGCCTAACAGTCCTTCAACTTCAGGCTGTGTTCACTAAGCATTCCTTTTCATCTTTCCTTTCTGAAGCAACAGGCAAAGTATGAAGTCCCAAGAGATGTGAGTATTCAACAGAGAAAGCCATACCTTTTGAACCGAATTCCACATTCCCAGATGTTTAATATAAACATCTGTTTCAGGAAATAATCAGTTTTGTTCTTCTTAGCTTCAGAAATCAGGGATGAATTGGCTCTGGTATCAATACACCAAAAAGAGATTTCTCTTCCACTACTACAGAAAGATCTAATGTGGGAATATCCCCACTATGAGTTACATACAATGGACATATACTCAATATGTGTGATTTTCCCACAGTTCTAGACCTGAATGTTATAACAATCACAAGTACAGGTACATAGTGACTACAGCCAGGTACTCAGTATCAGTGTCTTTGGCTGTCTTAAACCAAGACACTTCTGTAGCACAAAAGGCAACTTCTAAGAGTCCCACCTCAAGACAAAAATTGACCAGCATTTACCAATACTGCCTGACAGCATAAAATATCATCAGATATCCTTCCAGTGAAGGGTCTCCTGTGGAATAATGCAACCCCAACGTAAAATGGGATGCATTCAGTCCTTACTTGCCATCTCTCCAGATATGCTGGCTCTTCTCCATGGATCAAGGATGGCTTTGTGTGAGACCAAAGAGGTAATTTCAGCAGCATCATCAGTTGCTTGGCCTGTTGTTATCAGCATTGCTCAGGGAGCCACGAGGGTAGGAGATGATCCAGGGGAGGTTTCAAAGCCTTTGCTAGTAACATAAAGACCACAGCTGCTGCCTGACCAGTGGCCACAGCCAATAAGCACAGCCAAGACACATTCTATTTTCACTTGATTTTATTCACTCCCACATTGCTGGTAAATCTACTCATATTAACTATAGAAGGTTCACTTTACATACATTTATCTTCAGAATTTGTATAAATGCGTCCTTTTCCTTTGGAGTTGCCTCATGCAGGAACCATAAGTAGTTGTGGCCTCGGGTTCCAAGATCTGGTTGATAAATGAAGAAGGCGACTCCTTCAGTCTTTTCGGTTGATTATCCCTGATCCTTAAGATAAACTGACTCAATTATTATCATTGACTTTCAGCTCTTAGCCACAACCCACACAAGTCAATCTCAGACTCTGTATTGTGATCAGGTTTGCCTATTTACTGGCACTTTATCTATCTAGGATGTAGTTCTGGAGAGATTTTTGTTACCAAAAGTCCAAGTTGCTATTTTAGGTCACTATTTCCTATTTGGCCTAAATTTGGCCAATAATGGGAATTCCCTGTCAGAATAAGTCTGGTACAACTGCCATATTTTTTATAAGATATATACCTACATAGTTAGCTCTAATTTATCACCTTGTCTTCCCAGACATCTTAAGATGCACCTCTGTCATTCAGCCCAGAGACCTTCTCCGCTGCGATCATGCTGGTGAATAACAAGGGGAGCCAGCGCCTCACTGCCAGAGCCCGGGCTCCACATTGTGCCTCAGCCCCCCACTCCCACCCAGTTCCCTCTCAGCAAATCTTCTCTCCAAACCCATAGCGCTTGGACATCAACAGGAACGAGCTCCATGTGCAGAAGTCGTCGGTACTTGTAACCAGTTTGTATTAAGCACAATGTACTGACAGTCAGCGTGTCTTTTAATTACATACAGACTGAGATCTTCGTCTCAAGGAACTTAAACTTTAAAAAAAAAAATAAAACAGCTTAGATGCAAAGATATTGATTTCAAAAACATGAAACATGATTTAAGTATTAAAACAAAACATACAGTTCTATCTTTAAACATGTCTTTAGGTTTGTTTTAACATACAATTCCCATTGCTTTTCTGTGTTTTTCTCAGAATAGCTCTGTTTTCTCTGATATCTCTGCAGAAGGAAAGACCAGTGTTGGTTTGAGTCCTTGAACTTTTCTGATTCAAACTTAAGCAGGCTGGCATTGTGCATACCATGCATAAGAAGTTGTAAGTGTGAAAATTCCTTGCAAACTGAATTCAAAAAGAAAATATGTTCTTGAGCTTAGTGTAATGGCTAGCAAAAGATAATAAATAATAAGCACTCAATACATCTCAAAAAAAGAATTCAAGTCATTTTGTCAGAAATTATGGTTATTTTTTTCTATGTGACTATATAAGAGGGAATGAATCTTTTCCTTGCACTAACTATAGGACCTCTAGCTCTAGAAAGAATTTGGAAAATAGAGTCAGGGACACTTACATGTATATTTCAAGATGAAAATAGAAAAAGTATAGGCAAATCCCATAACAGCTGTAACTGGGAAACGTGTTATCAAAAATTTTCTTCTAAATTTCTGTAGCATTAAGGTATCTGTTTTTATGGGGTAAAAAAAAAATCATTAAAATCATCTTAAAAATAAAACTTTCATAAGAGGAAAAAGTAATTAAGAAATATGGTTCTTCACACGACTCTTCTCTCGGAGCCATCTTATTTCCTACGCCAGTATATAAAGTTAGCAATTCTAACACCGTGAAGATGGAATGAGGAAACTCCTTAGTAATGAAACACTTTAAATGAGTTTCCTAAATACTTTTAACTAGCATTTAATTTATTTTTAATCAGCTGCTTATCATTTGTTAAATAAATTCCAGAGGCCCCAGGATTCCACAGCCCTTAGATAGGCTAATCTCCCATTGGGAAGCAACACATATTAAATAGTTGCTAAACCTTGGTAAATACACTTTTAATAATTAATTCTAGAAGTATTTAACTTGCAGTAATATACCGGATATTTCAGCAATATTGTAATCCATGGGATATTGCCGAGGGATTTCTCAGATTAACACGTTTGGGTCCCTGAGTCCCATCTGTATACCTCTATCTGAATTAACAGCAGGTGATTCAACACATGGCTACCAGCTCTGTGTGTCTGAGTGACCAATGATTTTATTACCGTATCAGTGAGATCAAATCAGTGAAATGCATCAGCTAAGGAAATGCTTAGTAAGGGATGAGACAGACGACGGCTTACAAGTCAACCCGGGTTTTCAAAAATGATAACTACTGAAAAGAAAAATTACTTTTCCTGTTGAGATGTGTAAATATTATGTAGATATTCTAACTCAATCTCTATGATGGATGGCGTTCAATTTTAAACATATTTCAGTAATGCCTTAATTTAATAGAATGGAAGATGCACACGATGTTGAAGGATCAAGGTGAGAATAAATTTTCTTGCACAGATGGTTTAGTCTTGTTCTAAAAATCCATGAGATTCTTATGCTTTCTGCTCCATGAAAAAAAAGGAGGGAAGGAGGTTCTGGGGGAGTTGCTTTCTTTCCTTCTTTAAAAAGAGGCTGTGAATAGCCACTTGGTTCCAGTTCCTGTTAGCTTTCTCTAATATAATCACAGTTCCTGCCCCCACCGACTTGGAGCAAACTGCAACTCACATGCTGCATGTTAAAAATGAAGTCAGTAGTGACCTTTGTCTCGAGCAGAACAGTTCACTTCCCCACCCAGACCGACAGGAGCCCGCAGACTGACCAGCAGATGGTGCTGCCGAGCAGGCAGCATCCCGGGGCCTAGCTGGTCCTGGAGCTCCAGGGCAGCATTCAAGACTGTCTCAAAGGGTCTTCAGTCTCCTCAGTAGTCAGTGACCTCATCGGGTAAGGGACTCTCCATTCCCAGTCTTTTCTCTGCTCCACTCCCCCGCGCACCCCTGTTGCATAAACGTGTTCTTTGTACTCTCAAAAATAGCATGGCCTGTCTCCAGCTCGACTCTTCAGCCTGTTCCTTGAGGGCATCGTGGAATACCTGTGTAGACGCAGAGGGTGCAGACAGCCCCTTCGCTCAGAAAGAAGTGCCGCTTTCCTTCACCGGCGACCTCGAAAGCTCGCGCCATGATGATGTTTTAGCAGTGATAAAAATCAAACATTTTTCTGGAGCCATTATACTCTAAAATGTTAATGCAGTTTACGTTTTAAAATGTGATCGATAGATGGGGTGCGGGAAAGTGCCCATAAATTACTAAAGGCAAAAAACATCCTATTAGCACACAGTGGATGTTGCAATATTTGTTGGTCTGCGTTTTACTGGGGGGGGGGGGAATTTTTAATTTGCTGAAAGCTTGAGTTTTGTTTTGTTTTTGTCTTTTTTTTTTTTTTTAATACCTTTGTCTTTCTCTGTTCGAGAGGGAGGTTTTTAACATGACTCATTTAGGAAATGTAATTCTAATGTAGTATAGCTATAGGTTTCAATTAACGTTCTACCTTTCTGACAGCCTTTACATTACATGTTTTATGAAATCATTAACTATTGTCATGTTTCTATTATGATACTATTAGGAAATAAAGAGACTTATGTAAATGGAGATGTAAAAGAAATGTATGACAGTTACTCGGAGCAACATCTGTGCACTATCATACATGCTCACACTAATTTTCTAAAGATTGTTCCATTCATTACAGAGCATTGTTAGTTGCAGTGGCACAACCCTTATTTCCATGCATTTAGGGAATGAGGCAGAGTGGGTAAATGAGAGCCTAATCAATACCACTTTTCATTTTGCATCTAATGTGCTGCCTTTCCCTTTCTTTTCCTCATGCACAAATCCAAAAAAGATCCTGACGTTACAGTCATAAAATGTAATTCTTCTGCAGAAACACAGACAATAATGCTTTCTGTATTCAGGCGTATTGCATATTCTAATGGCATTTGGCTAAATTGAGTATGGATTTAACATCAAAGGCTTCATGAATTTTTCAAATGAGATATTAAAGTCAATATTTCAAGTGAAAGATATTTCAATTTAGTTGCATACACAACAATAAAAAACTTCTACAAGGTAGAGGTACTAGTGGCTGTAGCAGTATTAGTTCATTCAAGAAATTATTAGTTTATAAGAAAATCAAACACAAGGTTGTGATATGGCAAAGACTCTGAATAAATTAGACCAACCGATATGCACCAGTGTACTTTATCTCGTGCAGGCTGAAACAGTACACTTGCCACTGGCATGTTCAGGGCTCCTGGCTGATTTTCTCTAAATTCTGTTGATTAGCATGAAGATTTGCATTGCCATTTCATAAATCTCCTTATTTTCATTTGTACGAGTGGAAGACTTAGGATATGTGAAAAAAAGAGCTGTTTTTCACCTTGCACTTAAGTGGATCTTACTTCAAGGTGTCAATACCTAAAGTGGTTCTCCACAATGATGCTAAATGTTGCCTTTCAGGCAGGTTAGACGATGCTCGGTTTCAGTGTGTGTGAAGGTGCTGCAGTCTGCTGACAGCGTCCACGGCACGGCAGATGGCTGTTACTCTCGAACAATACATGCAAGCTCATATTTCTGGAGCACCCTTCCACTAAAGAACTCAAAGTTGATCCACACACATTGTCTCATCCATCTAACCAAATTCCCAATGAGAAAAGGAATAGCAGGGTGTTGTCATCCCCATTTCACAGATGGGTAAATGGAAGGCACAAAACACGAAAATGAATTGGTTTTTTGCTCGCATATGGTCCTTTGAGGAATGGTCAGCAGTAAAACTGGAAATGGAACCACATCTCTGGTTTCCAGACCAAAGTCTTCAATGCTCGGCTGATAGGCCTCCTTGGCAGCCGTGATGACAACAGGTTGGTCCACTTTGGTTTGTGTTATCTTTTTGGCTTTGCTCTGTAGAAGCATAGAAAGGCATTAGCCTGAATTTTCTGCATTACAGCCCCCATTTTACCCCTTTGTTTTTACCATTAAAACACAGCAGTGCCTTTTATCCAGTAATTCCAAGGCTTCATCAGTTTAATCACGGATTAACTCTCAACCACAGATAGACATCCTGTTGTTCACAGACACTTTAGATAATAAAGAGTAAAACAACTCGCACATCTACCAACCTAGAAGAAATGACCACTTCTGCACAATGACATGCGGCCCACTCAGCTGACCTGTATGCTAAATTCCGTTCCTATAGTTCACAGCTAAGCTAGACACTGAACAATGCAAATGCACTCAGCTCTGCTTCGTGCCTGCTAACCCATCTGCTACCAGTACATTATTTAAACCAGTGTCATTGTCAGAATCCTTCACTTTACTGAGGCTCTTAAAAGAGGTGGCATTTTAAAGGCCCAACAACCCTGAAATACATGAGGATTTTATGCAATTTGAAGGACGACTGCCCATCTTTAAAATAGGAGAAACCCTAACTTCATAAATACTCTGTAATGAGGAAGATGCACACACACCACAAATGCTTTTTCTTTAACAAGAAAAATATATTAGATTCATTACTTCTTGCTACTTCATAGGATGTGAAGTCCCCTGGGAGGGTGTTTTCCATTGGCCCACCACACATGTCCCCACAAAATGCTCACTTCATCTGGTTAAGTTAATGCAGACTCACATGACGGGATTTATTCTGCAGTTGTGTTGCAAGAAGCTACTTTTCAACATATCCATACCCACCCCCAGCAACAACAACAACAAAAAGCCTCCAGAACTGAAGATTGTTTCTATGCTTCATTACATCTAAATGATCAGACTCACTTCGGTCTCAATTCTCAAACTTCCCTCCCTCCTTTTATTCCTCTTTCTTTTTAAGGAACCCTATTATGAGGAGGAAAAACAAAATGGACTAAAGCTACAATGCAATGCTCATTTTAAGGTTTTCAGTTATAACAGTGCTCCTGGGCATGACTATTATACATTGGCTTCTTTGGAAAACTGTTGATCTTTTGATGTTTATCATTTCTTTATTTAAAATGTGAAAAGGAGCTTTGCGGAGAACAAGACTTTGTCTCTAACTAAGGCCTACGTTAAAACTCAGGCCAGGCCATGACTGGAAATGGAGCTTGTGGACTCAAACTATTCCCTCATTGGCCCCTGCCCACATCATAAAACCAGTAAGCTATCTGGCACAGAAGAAAAGAGATGGGAGAGCGTGAGAACTAAAAGCTGGCCGACCACGTACCTAAGAGCCATGAATATAAACACAGAAGGAAGGGTTAGCTAAGCTCCAGAAGGTGGCAAGGGGAACATCAGAGGTTTATGTGATATTCAGTGTTCATATTCCTAAAAGAAAGTGCACATTTTAAAATTTTCACTGCACATCTGTGCATTGCTACATTTTTTAAGGGCCTGCTAGGACTGGAATTACAGGAGATTTGAAGCTCACAACCAAGTAGCTCTGGCAAAGCTGCATAGGGGAGGAAGGCTACTGGAAATCATGGGGGAAAGGTAGAGCCTCTGCCAAACAGGGACATTAAAAAAAGGTTCTAGCCGAGGAAACTGTCAGCTTTATATATGGGAACTTGAAATGGAAAAATTGGTAGTGCCATTGAACCTGAACAGCAGCTGTGAAATCAGAATTTACTCCCTAATCTGAATTAACTAATCAAAACCAGGTCACTCCTCCTCCTTCCCTGCGCTACCCACCACATCGCCCCTGGGTTATTTTTCAAGACCAATCGCATTCTGCAGCAAAATAAATAAAGAACAACAAAAACAGAAATACTAAAGGTCAATGTGTCCCCATAAGACCCAGCGCACTTGAGATTTATCAATGGAGCAAAGAACATAGGTTTTCCACTTTTCTTTGTGGTGCACAGACTTAGTGAAACAGAGGAAGGTTACACCCTCATCATCACCAACGTACTCAGATAGAAACCAAGAATGGTTTTTAAATGATGACTTCTGAGATCTAAGCCCCAAAGAAAGCTACAAGGTAAGAACTGCATGAAGCAAAACAACCACTGCGCTAGAAATTTTTAAAAATTCAGATTCGCAGCTAATTTCATACACAAGTGCTTTTTGATCAAGCATAAGCATTTAATAAAATTGTACTGGTAAATTATCCGAAGAAATACATTAAGGGGTGTACACTAGCCAAAGCACGACCTGAAGCTCTTATTAACTCGTGATTATCTTCACCATCCACATTACCATTCAGTTGCAGATGTTACTGACATTAAGATGTATGATGCAGAGGCTGGAGAAAGAGCCCATTTAAGACAGGTGAATACTTAATAGTAATTCAACATACGCAGCACAAAATGTCTTTCACAGGAGTTCAAGGATTTTCCCTTTTTTCTCTTTGCAATTTTATATGAATGTTTATAAATAAAATGAGAAATGAAACTCCATTTGGTAGCCATTTGACTTGCTCAAGTTTAATGGCCATTTAAAACTTTGCGATTTATCATTTTAGGGCTTCTTTCTCATCGGGCTTTATTTTAGGTGTTTATTTATTTATATCTTCGTCTCCTCTGAATCCTTATGCAAGATCCACATTTTAAGCATGCAGATAAAATTTACCTGACACGGAGCAGTTGTTTATCTTTCAGTTTTAGTAACTACCATAGTGAACTGACTGCCCACTGAATGTAGGACAGACGCCTCTGTGCCGAGGAACCTACCGTTTTGTTCTCCAGCTGCCCAGTACTCCACAAGGACTCGCTGCCTCCGTCCCCACCGCACCGCTGCCCCGCACGACACAGCCCAGCCATCTACTCTACGTGTTTCTTAAGTGGAGCAAAACAGTCAGCAGCGTATGAGGGACACTTTCCTCGAGCTGATTTTTAAGAAAGAGAATCTAGATATTTTTAGAAATAAAAAGCTTAAATGTAAAGCGATTCATAGAAAAGCACATCAGGCCAACTGGAAAATTTTGAATGTGACTCAGACATCAAGCCAGTCTCCCTCTCACCCTCTTTTAAATACACATGACAATTGTTCACTAATTGTAGATACAGGTTATACTCAACATGAACTCTTAAATAGTTAAAAAAAATTGCTACAGCAACAAAGATTTCCTTAGCACCCCTATCCTCTGAAGGAGCTCAGGAAATTTCACCCCAAAATATGACTTCTTAGTATAAACAATATTTTGAATTAAAGGCCCTTGGAGATCAACAAGCCTTGGAAGGGACTTTCCCTCTCTTTGCATAAACCAGACAGACCCACAACAAAGAACATGCCAACTTCCCTTCCCTTCCCTATTATCTCACTATATTGCAGGAAAGAAAATCAAGAATGCAACCAGATCTGGCCCAAATCATCTTAAATATAATACCTGTCTCTCAGGTTAATTTAATTTGCAAAGAGAATCATTTACAAGTCAATCCATCAATTCATCCTCCCTAGCAACCATTTATTGCCCCTAAACAGAATTACCTATAGTACTCATCTCCCCCCACTGCCCTGCCTTGCCCCTCTAAAAGGAGGGTATAAAAAATTCTGGAGCCCATTGGGATACTGGGTAATCCCTCTGTGTTCTCCCCTTGGGTGCATGGTAAATAAACCTCTTTATCTAATTAA
>CAUYRT010004850.1:0-10605 GCA_963574885.1 Lepilemur ruficaudatus | reverse complement strand
TGTATGAACTCACTGATTCGTGGAATTTAAAAAAGTCAAACTCATAGAAGCAGAGAATAGAAGAATAGTTACCTGAAGCTGGGAGTTGAGAAGATTAGTGGGATGTTGGTCAAAGGATACAAAATTTCAGTTAGGAAGAATAAGTTCAAGAGATCTGTTGTCCATTATGGTGACTATCGCTAATAACAAAATGTTAGATAATTGAAAATTGGTAAGAGAAGATTATCAGTGTTCTCACCACAAAAAATGTAAGTATGTGATGTAATGCTTATGCTAATTAGCTTGATTTAGCCATTCCACAATGTATACATATATCAAAACGTTATCTTGTATACCATAAATATACAAAATTTTGTTAATTAAAAAAATGACAGGTGATTCTGATGCCTTTTCCAAGGAGGCATTTTAAAAATAGATAGTATAGGTTGGAAATTCTCAAAATGTGGCAGAGGAATCCCCTGGACTCTCTGAGACCCTTTAAGAGGATCCATGGGTTCAAAACTATTTTTTAAGACTTTTTTTTTAGAGCAGTTTTAGGTTCACAGCAAAACTGAGAGGAAGGTACAGAAACATCCCATATACTTTCTGCCCCCACACACGCATAGCCTCCCCATTATCAATATCCCCCACTAGAGTGGTACATTTGTTACAATTGATGAGCCTTCATTGACCTTCATCATTATAACCTGGAGTCCACAGATTGCATTAGGTTTGTACAACACTCTTGGTGTTGTACCTGTGTGGGTTTGAACAAATGTATAATGACTTACATTCATCATTGTAGTATTATACAAATAATTCCCCTGCCCTAAACACCCTCTGTTCCCCCTATTCATCCCTCCCCTCCCACTAATCCCTGGCAACCTCTGACTGTTTTAGCATCTCCATAGCTTTGCCTTTCTTCCCAGAATGTTATATAGTTGTAATCATGGAGTATGTAGCCTTTTCAAATTGGCTTCTTTCATTTAGTAACATGCATTTAAGTTTCCTCAATGTCTTTTGATGTCTGGATAGCTCATTTCCTTTTATCTCTGAATGATATTCCATTTTTCTGGATATACCACAATTTACTTATCCACTTGTCCAAGAAGGACATCTTGGTTGCTTCCAAGTTTGGGCTAATATGAATAAAGCTGCTATAAACACCTGTGTGTAGGTTTTTGCATGGATGTAAGTTTTCAGCTCCTTTGAGTAAATACCCAAAAAGGGTGATTGCTGTATTTTCTGGTAAGAACATGTTTAGTTTTGTAAGAAACTGCCAAACTATCTCTCAATATTTTGCATTCCCCCTAGCAATAAATGAGAGTTCCTGTTGCTCCGCATCCTCACCAGCATTTGGTGTTATCAGTGTTCTGGATTTTGGCCATGCTAATAGGTGTGTAGTGGTATCTCATTGTCATTTTGATTTGCATTTCTTTGATGACATGTAATGTGGGACATCCTTTTCATATGCTTACTTGCCAGCTGTATATTTTCTTTGGTGAGGTGTTTGTTAAGGTCTTTAGTCTGGTTTTTAATTGAGTTGTTTGTTTTCTTATTGCTTGGTTTCAATAATTAGTATATTTTGGATAGTAGTCTTTTATCAGTTATGTCTTTTGCAAATATTTTCTCTTAGTCTGTGGACTTTTTATTGTCAAGTTTTTCATAGAACAGAATTTTTTTTTTATTTTAACCAAGTCAGCTTATCAGTTCTTTCAGGAATCATGCCTGAGTGCCATATCTAAAAAGGTCATTTAGATTTGTTTTCCTATGTTACCTTCTAGAAGTTTTGTGTTTTACATTTAGGTCTGTTATCCATATTGAGTTAATTTTGTGAAAAATATAAAGTCTGTGTCTAGATTCATTTCTTTGCATGTGGATGTCCAGTTGTTCCAGTGTAATTTCTTGAAAAGACTATCTTTTCTTCATTTTATTCTCAAAACTATTTTCGTAATGATGTAAAAGCGTTATCTTTCGTGTTTTGACATTTGCAGTGATATTGCAGAGAAATTGTGGGTCAACTGTTAGTGCCTTACATCATGGCAATGCCACCAAATTGTACCAGCAGTCACTGTATTTTTCCTCACTTCACACTCACAGAAAAAAGGAAGGGAGAGAGGGAGAAAGGTGGAAAGGAAGACTAGAAGGCAGGAGGAAATGAGGGATGGGGGCATAGAAAGCATAGAAGGTAGAAACTAGTTTAATTTTAAAATGTTCTTGAAGAAGCAAAATTTCTAATTTTATTAAATCTTGATTCTGGAGTTCATATATTCTTAATAGTCACTTTGACAGAATGGGAAATATATATAAAGCACATAAATGCAGAGCAAAGTATGACGATTGTCTCAGGCAAAGCAATTGTGCAATTGTTTAAACTTTGAGCTGAATTAGTCTCTCTTTTCATGTGCCATCATCAATTATACTAAAACGAACTACTGACCAACAAGTAATGGTTGAGACATGGTTATTTGGCAGACATTTCTTTGAAAATGAATGAAGTAAGCCTATCACTTCAGAGAAAACAACTGACAGTATTTTTTTCCCAATGTTAATATTTGTGCTTTCAAGCAAAAATTAAAATTCTAGAAAGCTGTATCTGCTGCTGTAAATGTGATGGCTTCCCAATACTTAAAGACTTTTTATGATGAGATTGGTAGTGATGATAATGAATGAGATGTTTTTGATATTTGGTGATGAAATGTGTAAACATTTTGCAGATATAAATTATTCAAGGAACCAATATTTTTCAAATGACCAATACATAGTACTACAAAATCTTACATGGGTAAAAGATCCATTTGCTGTGCAAGATAGATTGATGGATTTTGATGTAGCACAGTATAAAAAATTAACATGGTTTCATATTCCACATTGGAACAAATCTTTAGGAAACTATTTGTTCAGTTTGGTATAATGTCAAAGATAAATATTCACAATTATATTGAAAAGTATTAAAATAACTCTTTTCCAACTACATATATGGATGAGGTCAGATTTTCTTCATATACTTCAACTAGAATAACATCACAACAGATTGATTACAAAAGAATATTTGAGAATATAGCTGTTTTTTAAGGGAGAAACTAGAGATTTTTAAAAAATGAAAATGTGACCTTTCTTACTGTTTTCTTTTTTTTAAGGCTAACAAAGGAGTCTTGAGACCAGGAGTTTTGAGAACTGTAGTTAAACGTGGTTCAGACTTTCAAAGCCTCCCTCAAATTTCACTGATTATGACGACAGATTATTACATGTTTTCCACTAATTCTCCTCAGGACTAGCTCTAAGTGCCCTATTATTTAATCCTTTATTTATATGCCTTCAGTCACCAAAGCTTAAGCTATGAAAGAAACAAACAGTATGAGGCTGAGGGCTCTTAACTGTGGTGGCTTCTGAATCCTTGCACCTATCCATCCATCCCTCCTTTTCCTTCTCTTAACACTGAGCTCCATCCTGTTTTCCTACATAAAGTTGTGAAGTATTCCAGATGCATTTGCAAATGCCATACAAGCCCACTAGTGCTCTTTGTATTAATGCATCCTCATAGGTATGGCCCTAAGTAGGAGATTTTAGCAAAATATGGAGGAGTAGCTCTTCTTAAAAACTTTGCTTCTAGAAAAAATAAAACACAACCCAGAGACCTCAGCATGGATAAGAAATGTTTTGAATTATTATTATTACTAATCATTTCTAAAGGTTTTCTATGTAGGGGTGGTAAGAGAGGGCAGAGACAATGGATGGACTCCATGATGTGAATTCTATGCAACAATTCAAAGCTTCCCCTTGGCTAAATCATTTTGGGGACTATGATGTGTGTTATTATAGATAACACACTAGGCTGGATGTTAGAAGATATTGATTTCCGTCCTCTTTTATCACTCAAAAATTTTGAGATTATTAAATGTACCACCTACAGAAGACTGTAGATTTCATTTTTATGCACTGGATGATAAATAGAAAGAACATTAGATAGGGAGTACTAGGGAATATATCTCAAGTGTTTGGCAATGCTCCTTTGGCAGGATTTTAGTATTTACTTTTGCATTAATATTAGCATGAGACTTGTGAGGCTTGGAAAGTTGATAATTGTTTTGATGCCTTGAATCCTCATTTCTAAAATAGAAATGGCTATGCCTTTCTGGTGCATCTGCCAAAGCTGTGAGCTGCAGTGGAAAAGGGATAAAATTAGGAAGTCAAGGTGCCTAGGGTTTTGTTCCAGCAAGAACCATTATCAACCAAGTGACCTTGGGAAAGTGCTTTCTCTGGCCAACCCCTTTGTTTGCTCAACTGTGAAACAAAAAGTTTGGACCAAATAATCTCTCAGGTTCTGTCCGGCACTAATATTCTCCAGTCTAGAGTCTCCTATGATCCCGGAAGTGTTAAAACTCTTTCCTAGATTACTTATATCAGGGCAGAGCAGGGCTTAGAACCTACGTCTTCCAGGTTCTGAGTTTATAAATAGATTGTTCTGTCTAATGAGGTGTTCCAGGATAACCTGAACACTGCAAAAATTCCATCACAATGAATCATTACTAAAGACCAACCTGAAAACATGAGGTCTCTGTATGATTTTAAAAAAAAAAAAAAAGACTTTTTTAGTTAAACGAGGAAGGAAGACACTATCTCCTGAGGACCAGCCATCTAGCAAGATTTCAAGTATTTTCTAATTCCAGTGGGTTGGAAATGCCCCAACAACATTTGTCCTGGTGTCATTTTCTTAGTTCCAGTCCCAGCAGCAATCAAGAAGTGCAGGGGAGTGTGACAGTGTGGCAACAATGGAAACAAGAAATTAATCAATCTCTCTCCAGCTCTACTGAATGGGGAACAGTAAGACCAAGGCTACAGTGGGAGAAAGACCTGAGCTATCTGCTCTATGTTTTATGCCCATGTTGTTAAAACAGTAATGGAAATTGAGTTATTTAAAGAAATAAAAACATACATTTCCTTGGAGCTTAGATAGCTTTTATTTTTCATCCAAATCATTTGAAACAAAATCCATGTCTACATTCATCTTACATATGAACAATGAATCAATCACTTTTTATTAAATGTTCCTCCTCCCTTTGCCATGGTAATGGCTGGTTTCTGCACAGTTGATCAGATCAACCAGGCTATTGATTTGATTTGGTCTTTGAAATGGTCCCTGAATTAGGTAATTTTATGTTTTTCATCTTATGAATGAAAATCATACCTACCTAGTGTTTCTTAAAAATGTGGTCTCTGTACCACCTATATCAAAATCATCAGTAGTATTTGTTATAAATGCAGATCCTAAGGTCTCCTACCTAATTCTTCTAAATCAGAATCCCTAAAGGTGGGAATTCACAAATTCCGTTAACACATTCCCTAGGTGATTCTTCTGAGAGTCACCTGTGAAAGTCACCAATGTCCCAACTGCAGGGCCAATACCATCTTTGCAGTCTTCATCCTACTTAAACGTACTGCAGTATTTGACATTGTAGACTACTTCAATCTTGAAACTCTCTCTTCCTCATTTCAGGGACACTGGAGTCTCCCTCTCCCTCTGACTCACTCCTTTTTATCTTCCTTCCTTTGTTATAATACCTCTTCCTTCCTCTGGTTCTCAAAACATAGGGTACTTTGGTCGACAATCCCACTGAGATTGCATCCAAAAGGAAAAGGGTGATTCCCAAAATCAGGGCACTGTTAAGAACAAAAAGCAGAATAGATGCTGGACAGGTAAAAATTAAAGTTGTCACCTATATGTCTATGCTTTTTGAGATCCTTGAGATCAAGTAGCACTTCTCATTTGTATCTGAGTCCTCAACCCTTAGTGTAACACCTAATACTTAGGAGGCTTTCATTCAATCCCTGGTGAATTAATGAATGAATAAACTGAATAAATAAGTGCCACAACTCTAATTTTGGGATTCATAAGCACTAACTTTGCCATTGAGATAGCCTCTTAGTCATGGCTCTTTCTAATCCATCTTCAGAACAATCTTCAAAAAACTAGATATTAATCAACTTTGATCTCCTGGTTGGAAACATTAAATGGATTCAGATATAAGTTCATGCTCTTGGAATTCAAGCATCTCTTTTATGTGTTCCCAGCCTATTTTTTCAGCAGCAGCCCCTAACTCTCTCTCATAGTCCCTTATACTGCAGCCAAAGCATGCCATTCTTTCTTCTATAAATACTTTACACTTTGCTGCTTCTCAGCATTTTTCTATGTAAATCTGTAAAACGTAAATGATTTCTGCAAATTCATCTTTGACAGAAAAACAATCCCATTCATCTTTCAAGTTTTATTTTAGATACTACCTTTTACAAACAATAGTTGTCTATCAAGTTCTTTCCAAGTAGAAGTCACTGAGTTGGGTTTGGTATTGCAAAAACAAAAACCAAAGCCTATTTTTTTTCAGGATTTTGTGGGGGTACGAACATTTTGGTTGCATGTTATGACTTTACCACACCCAAACCATGATTTGAGACGTGCCCTTTCCCCCCTACAACGCTCACTGCGTCCATTAGTTGCGACTTTACCCACCCCCAACCTCCCAACCCCCAAAGAATATTACTACCTTATGAGTACCTTAGTGTTGATCTCAGAATAAATTTTAAAAATAAAAAACAAAAAACAAAAGCTTTTTTTTTTTTCCACCTTCAGGGCCCCTGAGTTTAGGAATCACTTTGTTCAGAAAACCTCTTCCAGGTTTTCACGCCAGCATGCTGTGCCTCTGTGGTTACATTTAACACATCCTAATCTGTATTATTTTTTAAAAAGCAATTAGGCCATACACTATTACTATGACTAGACTGTAAGTTTTTTAATGGCACAGACCTAGTGCCATACAGCTTTCTAGCTCTCAGAGTATTCATAGTAGTAGCTCATTAAAAACTGGTGACATGGGATTGAGTTTAATCTGTTCCAATTCCTTTGAGAGCTGAAGAAAGTGAAGTCCAGGGGGATTAAAGGAACTATTCAAGGTCAAGTAACTAGTAGCAGAGTCAGAGGCAATACCTTGATTTCCCTGAAATGTCCTCATTCAAGTTCAAAAATCAGTGTGAGAGAGGAGACCTACTGCTGTATTTCAATACTTGTCCCTTTCACATCCCATGTTTGTTAAATCCCTGTCACTTTCATATTTATAGAAAAACTAGTATTTTAGTTTATTCTTGTGCTGATTCCTTTTCCTTCCTTTGATTATTTCCATGATTTTCTTGGGATTTCTTCAGCTATGTTATACATATCTCTTACAGATTCCAGCCGCAGCCACATCATGATTTTTTTGCCTACAGAATGATAATATTGTCTGTATATTTCCAACCTCCTTTCTGATCATGTCCAGGTAATTGCTGGTCTTTGGGCGGGAGCATCAGCACATGCAGCAGATATTGTGGGGAATGGATTCAAGGGTCCCAACAATCTTATTCCAAATTGTAAATGGTAGTGAACCCATCATCACACAGGTGTCATCTGTATTTATTTGTTTCTTTAAATGCATTCCACACACAAGCTCACACTGAAATTTGTGGGCTACGTATCTGCCCAGTCTCACAGCCTATGATTTACTCACATCAGCTTGGTGTATTACTATGTGGAAAGGTTTAGTTCCACCTGCAAACCTCATTGTGTGCCACTTTCAAAAAAATTCCTTGAACATAATGTTGGATACATTCCAGTATCGATATCTTGGCGGTTTCTCTGTTATTGCTGTAACATACAGAAAAGGCATCTTTTTAAATCCACCTTTTGTTTCTTATATAAGGTACTTCATACATATGTAAGTCTCATATGAGTATGTATAAGGTCTTTATAAATACAAGGTACTGGTTAAAGATAATATTAATGAAACCTTTTCCTCTTGTTTATCCATGCTTAATAAGCTCTAAAAAAGCCTTTAGAAAATTGACAAAAGATGTCAAGGGTTTTTTCAAAAATATACCCATCAGCTTTCCATGTTTATATATTTACCAAGCTCTTCAAACAGCTCCAGTAGATAAATGAGATATGATTTCCTTTTCCAGAACCACAATAGGTAATGTTTGCTTTTGTGTTCAGTGAGCTTTTCCCATACTATGAAATCTTCCAGATACTTAAGGACGATCTTAGCAGGCTATCCTGGAGTTCCCTAAAGCATGTCTAGCACAGTGCCTGGGACACAGCAGTCTTTTCCTTCCCCTCTGAAACTTCAATTACTTATGATAGGTGACTTTGGTGCCAGGAGGGACAGGAGACCTAAGGCTTGGGACCTAGTTCTGATTCTGCCTTGTGTTATATTGATGAGTCACTTGCCTTTTCTCCATGTGCTCAGTTGTAAAATCAGGTATTTGCAATTAATTGCCTCAAAGACTTTCTCTAGCTTTATTTTTTCAAGGATTTTAAAACCTATTTTGGTCCATAGTTTTGCATTCGCTATTCACCTTTCAAAACATTTGCTAATCTGAGGTCTTTACCTTGTCTGGTTCATCAGTTAATGCTGCAACATCCAGAACATTTATTAAGATTTCACTGTGTGCCTTCTACTTCTCTACAAAAGAAAAAAGATACATTGGAGTGTGACAGACTTTTTGAGCAAAAATCAAGGTGAACAAATCTCCCTTCTCTTGATCCCTGAATATATTTTTCTTTTTGTGCTCTTTTTCCTTTGATTTTTGTCACTGTTTTTTTAATTTGAATTTTTGTTTCTTTATTCATTTCTACCTCCCCCCTTCTTTTTCATTCCTTTTTACTATAGGAGCTATAAATGGTCTCAAATAGCCTGTTCATAGTTTCCTGCTCTTTAGATCTATACTCACAGAATCTCAGAATTAGAAATTTTGGAGAGATAATATATTATAACAGAACATCAAAAATTTTATTAGTAAGTCTTGGTTGTATGATCTTAGGAAAACTACTTAAGTCCTTTGATTCTCCATCTGTGAAATGAAGATTATAATAAAAACAATAAACATTTTTCTGACGACTAAACAAGAGATAGTATAAAGCACTCTGGGAACTTTTCTACCTAATTGTTGATTTATACAGTGTACAATTGTACAATCCCCTTGTCCTCTCATTGGCTTGGTTGTCCTTTGGAAGATGGTGCTTGAATTCAGTTTTAAATTCTAGTTTGCACCAGACGTTGCATTTTTAAAAGGAAGGCCAGAACAAGCTTTCCTATTTCCACATGGGCTATCTTTCCCCTTTTGAAAACACAATGCCTGTGCTCTGACAAAGGCCTCTTTCCTATGATAGCCATTTGGCAGGGGTTTTGTCTGAGTGCCTGCTCAAGCAGAACGTGTGATTTACTGTTGGTTGTGAAGGTGAAAGAGATTTTGACAAGTGGAGAAATGGAGAAAGTCTGAGCTTTGTTCATTAACATGCAATCTTCTTTGTATGTGTGTCGGGGGCGGGAGACAAAGTAGGGAGGGTTAGACATCTGAGTTATAAACTTGAAGCCTAATTTGGTTATGGAAACAGATCTGTGTCTGGCAGAAACACATGGCACCCCAGTCCTCGGGCCATCAGTGTTTGGGAAGCCTGATTCATTTAATTGGTAAATCATCTGTCTCGCATTGTCCTCCACCAGCATTATCTGAGAGGCAGCTGCCCACCTTGGCTAATTTAAGTATGATTTAGCAGGGTAGCCTCCTGTCCCTTCTGCCAGAACATTCATAGCACCAAATTAGTGTTGATTGGCATTTCCCACCCCGCCTTTGGTGATTCATAGATAAGATTTTGTGACGGATCTGTGCCAGGAGGAGTTAGACAGGATATCTTTATTGCTCCCTTTCCATTGAAGAGGGTTTGGACCTTTCCCTGTTCGCTAATTTTCTTTATTTGTCTGCAAGATCCATTGTGCGAGCAGCTGTCACGCAGGTGGGGACTCCACGGAGCATTCTGGGAAAACGTCCACCATTCCAGGCCACTCCCCCAGTTTTCTTTCACTTTTTTGAAAAGGGCAATGAAGAATCCTCTAAGTGCCTAGGGAAATTACCTTTTCACCTTTTGGGAAGTCTAATGGGAAGGCCATTCATTGGACTGAGTCAACGTACTTCTATGGATCACCTTTTATGTGTAAAGCCTTGTGGATAATTGATGTCAGTGACAGACAGATATGTGAGTCACAAATCATGTCCTTAGGAACCTGCAATCAAGATATGTCCACAGATAACCAATTACACTTGGAAATAATCAAGAGCTTAAACAAAATTTTAGTGATTTTTGTGCCTAAACCCACGCTTAGTTTTGTTACTTAGATTCTAATATTCAATCTACTTCTCTTCCTTCCTTTCTTGTTTCTGCAGTTTTCCTTAGAGGCTATTTCTGTTTTCCTTTTCTCTTTCCCTTTCTTTTCCAATTCTTTTAAGTTATCATTGTTAAAAGTCAAATATACAAAATTGCAGATGATACTGTAATAGTCATGAGCTTGCCACTAAAATAAAATACTTTTCAGGTTTGATTGAGAAGTTTATTTTAAAAGAAAATGTCGGATAGGGGGTCCGACATTTTCTTTTAAAATAAACTTCTCAATCAAACCTCCTTGGTAAATTCACTGAAAATCATTTAATTGTACACTTAAAATGGAGTGTTGGTTGTACGTAGATACAGTTGGAGCCCTATGTATGTACTCTATGGACTACTTTGACAGAGTAGGTTTTTGATTGTAACAAGATAAGTCA
>CAUYRT010004849.1:0-57807 GCA_963574885.1 Lepilemur ruficaudatus | reverse complement strand
AGTAATTGATATCTTATCTTTGTATTAGTCTTGCTAGAGGCTTATCAATTTTATAGATCCCTTCAAAGAATTAGCTTTGTGTTTCATTGTTTTTCTTTACGTATTTTCTGTTTTCAATTTTATTGAATTCTGCACAATTTTCATTACTTATTTTCTTCTGCTCTCTTTGGATTTAATTTTGTCTTTTTTGCCTCACTTCTTAAGCTGAAACTTTAGATTTTTGTTATTTTAGATCTTTCTTTTTTTGTTATTATATGGATTCAATGCTATAAATTTCCCTCTGAACACTTTTTTTCTGTATCCCAAACATTTTCGTTAGTTTTATTTTTGTTCTCATTTATTTCAAAATAGTTTAAATTTCTCTTGATACGACTTTTTGACATATTGTTTAGGAGTGTTTTATTTAATATCCAATTATTTTGAAAATTTCAAAAAAAAAAAGAAATGAATTAGGAAAATAAGTATTTAATTCTGAGAATATGTGGATTAGTGGAATTGTTTATAATAAAGAAAAACTAGAATTAAAAAAATAAAATAAAATAAAACCCTCTTCATTAAAAAAAAAAAGAACAGATTATGAAAAAGAAGGAAGGAAGAAGAAAGAAAGGAAGGAAAGAAGGGAGGGAGAGAGAGAGGAAGGGAGGAAAGAATGAGGAAAAAAAGCAAAGACGAAAAGAAAGGAAAGAAAGGAAGAAAGAAAGAAAAGAAAAGAAAGAAAGAAGAAAAGAGAAAACGGGATTACACCATCAGCTCCCTGGTTCTTCAACTTGCAGGTGGCAGGTGGCAGATTGTGGGGATTTAGCAGCCTTCATCATCATCATGTGAGCCGACTCCTATAACAAATCTCCGTAGATGACATACAGAACCTATTGCTTCTGTTTCTCTTGGGAGAACCCTGACTAACACACTAGCCCTGTTAGTAAATACAACCTTATAAAAGATACAGTAAAGAATTGTGTTTTAGGACACAGGCAAATTGCAGCAGTCACTGGTGATGGTACTAGTGATGGCCCAGTGTTAAAGAGACCAGATGTTGGGTCTGCAATGGGATTAACAGGATCAGACACAGCTAAAGAAGCTTCCGATATCCTTCTTACCAATGACAACCTTGCCAGTATTATTAAAGCCGCCATGTGGGATAGCAATGTTTATGACAGCACCTTCAAATTCCTTCCATTTCAGCTGACTGTCAATGTTGTGGCCACAATGGTGGCCTTCAAAGGAGCATGTGTTGACCAGGATTCTCCTGTTAAGGCTCTACGTACCCTTTGGGCGAATCTCAACCCAAAAGCCTATGGAGTCACTTTTGGTTTGCAAACCTTACAGTAGGGAAAAGTCCTGTCTATTTCAATTATAAAATTGGTAAGTTTACAATCTACAGTGACTTTTAGTCTTATGTTTGTTGATGAAATCCTTTTTAATTTCGACAGTGGAAAAAACGCTACCCGTATTATGATGGTATTTAATACTTTTGTTAGATGCAAAGCTTCAATGAAATTAATGCCAGAAAACTTAGCTGCAAAATAAATATATTTGAGGGAGTCTTCAGTAATAATATCTTTTATCTAATCGTCAGGGGCAAGCAACGTGTGTTGTACAATTTGGTATTGTGTAATACGGGAAACAAGCATTCCAAATCCTAGTCCAGACACATGGCTGTGGTGCATCTCCCTAGGAGTAGCGGTGTTATGGGATTCAGTTCCTAACTACAATTCCAGATGGCTGTGTGGAGCCCATTATAAGACTTTCTCTTTGGTTGTTCTGCATACCAAATTTGAAATGATCTCAAAAGATAGCACATACTACACGGATACACTGAGTCAGGGAATTTGGCCTAGTGATACACTCATCTCGTGTGTAGAGTCTTTCAATAAATCAAACATTTGCTGAAATTTACAGTGTGGACAACACTGTTCTAAGTATTTTAGAGTGTTATGGAAAACAGAGACTCATTCTGTGTCTTCAAGCAACTTTTTATACAGTAAACTTTGCAGAGCATGAATATAACGTTTATTGAATAAAAATTCATTTTACATATCAAAGGACCCACTAACTTCTGAATCCATGATGACTTTGCATGCGCCAGAGAACCCCGTGAGAATTCAGGTTACCCAAAGCCTAAAAAGCTTCTTATTTCATTTCTAATTTTTTTTTAATTTTCAAGATATAACAAAACTCAGGATTTCACGATTTTACTAACAGATATTGCTATTTTCTAAAACGGAGAGAATATCTTCTCAGATGATGGTTGCAATTTGAATTTGTGGGGACATCATGATAAGAACCATCTAAGCAAATTTAGTAATCTGATGAGCCCAAACCCAAAGATTCTTAGGAAAATGTTCTGTTTTATTCTAACTTATAGAAGAATGAAAATACTTCTTTTTTGATTATTTTAATGCGTCCAGAAAGAATCAACAGATATTTTTAAAAAATTCATTTACTGCTTTTCACAATTAATACATTTTTAAAAATCAGTGATTTTAAAAAATGCTGTAATAGAGCTTATATTTGCAAGTTTTAGAGAATTGTTAACTCTCAAATATCAGGCAATCGGATATGCCTTAGTGTATGGAGAAGTTAAATCCAAAAATCATCATTATTTCTTTTTGGTTTCTGTAAAACAGTGTTTGCTACTTTTTTTTTAAAATTATGAGGAATTAATTGACTTATGCAATAAATTTTTTAGCAACCTTTGTATAATATCAGGGTTGTTAACATTCTGGGGAAAAAGTGATATTAACAGTAACCATGCTACTTAATTTCCTCATTGCGTTTGAAGAAGTTGTTAAGAGGACATGCTCCCGAGTGGGGAGAAAGCCCTTCTCATTCTGACTCTATGCTATCAGTTCTTTGCTTCTATCTCGAAACAATCCAGAGTCCACTGTCAGACGGGAGAATTCCTCTCTGTCAACAGCACTATGGAGCCTAGATGTTAGCGTGCTAAGCCCATAGCCCTTTGGCTCCTCTGTCCATACCCTTCCTGCCCTTCCAGGTACAGGAATCCAATCTCCAGTGGCCTGGCAAAAACTTCTCAATACTCCATAACACTCAAAGGAACTAGTTCCAGGACACAGGAATCCAGGCTGGTACTGAAAGGAGGCCTGAAACTCACATCTACATGACAGCAATTCCCATGATCACAAAGTGAATGGGGATCCCCTCTTCTCCTCCACTGTCTCCCAGGAATTGTTTACTCTTTCAGAATTGCCCTAGGTGGTGATTTAAATCTGAGTTATATCATAGCATAAGATTATCTTGGGGAGAGGACTCAGGTCACTGGGCCTTTGGGTAGCACCTATCAACCCTTCCTTGCCCCTGACTCATCCCCTCCAATCTTCTGGGGAAGCTCTGTTGCTTGCCATTGGAGAAAGAACTTGCTTGCGTGACTTTTAGGACGCTATAGCCAAGCCTTTGCCAATAAGGTCAGGACAACAGAAAAGTGAACTCCAGAAACACCAAGGGTGGCCCTGGTAGGGCCTTTGACAAATGGGACATAACTAGCTTAGTGACCCCATTCCACCTCATTTGTAATCAGCTGTGCACCCCATAATTCGAGTAACCTTCCTCAATAAGTTGCTTTTCCCTACCTGTTTTTCAAAAGCCATCAGTGGATCTTGTTTGCTGTAACATTAAATGTAAATGGGACTTGGCTTTCAAAGACTTCCAAAATCCATGCCTTTCTGAATTCTCTTGCTGATACGCCACAATCCTGAAGCAGACTCTCATTTCACTCTGAATCATCGCCATAGATATTCATTGAGCACCTAACTGATCCCAGACACTGTATTATGTACTAGGAAGAAATCAGACAGAGTCCCTGCCCTAAAGGAGTTCAGGACCTATCAGGGGAATCAAACACGTATGTACCTATAATATAATACCAGTAATAATAGCCACTAATTTTACTGAGCACTCGATACAGACCAGGCACTGTTCTAAGCATTTCACATCAATTCATTTAATCCTCACAGCAAACCTATGAAGGAGGCATCATCAGTATCCTCATTTTACAGCTGAGCCACAGAGAGGTTGATTTTCAAGATCACGCAGGTTGTAGATCAGTAATTGAATCCAGACCATCTGGCTACGGAATCTACTTCCTTAACCACCACGTTATATAGATAATGTGAAGAGAGCTGTTCTAGAGATGTGAGTAAAGTTTATGGGAGCGTAGAGTTTGGAGCAATTCGTTCGGCTTGGGGACATGAAAAATGGTGTCACAGAGACGATCTCACTCTTCTATTTATATACGCCCCTGCCCCCTTCTGGAAAGGAACTGGGACAGCTCACACCAGAAAACACATGCATTCAAGTAATGTTAACATAGAGGATCAGGACCAGGGAAAATGTAAATATCACAAGAAAATCAAGACCGTAGGAAAAATAAATTTAGTCCTTAAAAACAATAGCTTAGTTACACCATACGTTAGCATCTAATTTTGCTATGAGCTTTCTGGTGGTCACAGAGAAAAGGGAGGCACTGTCAACTGCATGATGTTTACTGTCGTAAAGGAAAAAGCAAACCAGTTCATCAAGGGAGAAAACAAGCCTTTCTTAGGACTTTGCTTAAAAATAAAATTTTCAAGAGGTAGTTTTATTAGTGTGCTGAGAACTTAATAGGAACAATGTCCCTACGATGCTCCTATAAAAGATGTAACAGAAGATTTTGTAATCCTTTGGCAGTTTCTCAAAGCATTTGTTGATAAAAAGCCAAGGATATCGCATACATGTAATTCGCCAAAGATGACCCCATTAAGGATACGACTGTCTGACTTCAGAATATTCTGGTTTAGGATTTTGAGTTAAGTCTAGAAAAGTGAGGATTTTTCTAAGCTGGGAAGTGGGAGGGAGGCATTCAAGGAAGAGAAACAGTATGATGTAAGTTTAGTGTGATTTCTCTTGTGCGTATGTGTGAGGAGGGAGGAAGGCAGGGAAAGTTGAGAGGCGTACTCACCTTTACTGAGTGCCTAGGATGTGTCAGGCCCTGTACCAGGTTCTGGGATATATATGACAGGGAATAGAACAAAGTCCCTACCCTGAAGCATTTAGGTTCTGGCGTGTGGGTGTAGGCAGCAGATATAGGAAGTCGATCCATAAAGATGGAAACCAATAAGTAATTTTGTATCAATGCTAATAACCAGTCTTCCTTCACCATTAGCCCAAAAGGCTACATCCTCAGCGTAATGGTGAAGGAAGAATAAACTTACTATTCAGCAGGCAAAAACAAGGAACTTGCCTGTCTTGATCTTGTTACTTCTTGGAAGCAAAAAAAAAAAAAAAAAAACCTTCCTGGTAATTCGTAACTGCAAGCTAGCCCTCGCGTGGTTTGAGATCTGAATTCATGGTCTCCACTATGCTGAAATGAAATAACACTCAGCTGGAATTCTACGCCCAGTGATGCCTGCGGGGCAAGATTCCACTGAAAAACCACATACTCATCAACTCTAATGATCCAAGGCTTCTAAAACTTAGACAATCCAGGGAAGAGAAAGGCCTCAAATTAACAGAGAGTAAGATTCTGCTGCCTGGTAGAATTGGGGTTTGGTATGGAAATTAAGTTGACTTATTTTAAAAATAGTTATATTTGTTACATGCTTGAGTTATGGGCTCAGATTTATATCTACTGGTTTATTTTAAAAAAAAGATTAGAAAAATTGTTGGCAACTGTTATATACGACTCTCTGGAAATATAAATAGAAACCTATAGGAAATGGAAGATTTTCTAGGAACAAATAAATTAATAAAATTGACTCAAGAAGACATTGAAAAGTTGAACAAATAATCAAAAAAACCGGAGTCAGCTGATTCCATTGGTTTTGTAACACTAATTTCCACATTGTTTCTTAAAAAGAAGAAAGCTGTTAATTCATTTTAAAAGCCAGCAATTAATCCTAATACCAAAACCTGATCAAAAGAGCAAAAATAAGTGAGCTATAACCTAAATTTACTTAAAGATGTATATACAAACATTATAAATAAAATATTAGACAAACAAATCCAACAGTATATGAAGATTAAAAAAAATCATGGCAAGGAAAGGTTTATTCCAAGATGTTAATGTTAGGAGATTATCAACTAAAATGTAAAAATGTATTACATTAGCAAATTACAGATAAAAACAATGCTGATATATTCTAAAAAGGCATTTGACCAAACTGAGTGGTTATTTAAAATAAAAGCTCTAAGTAAAATAGGAACAGAAGAAAAATACATCAAAGGGATATAGATTACCAAAAAACAAGAGCAAGCATCCCATTAAAGGGTGAAATTTTAAAGCCATTATAATTAAAATTAAGAAATATTTCTTCACGTGGCTTCCAGGAAATGGTGTCCTCCTTCCTTTCCTCTGAACTCACTGGCCTTTCTTTCTCAGTTGTCTTTGCTGGCTCCTTAATTTCTCCCGGATGCTCTTGACATTGGAGGTCATTTGGGCTCAGCCCTTGACCTTGTTTTTCCTCTCTGTGCATGTACTTTATACTCACAGTAGTCTCATAGCTTTAAACACCACCATCTCCAGCCTAGACCTCACCCCTGAACCACAAACCACTGTTCCCGTGGTTCAAGTTCAAGCCGCCACCAACAAAGCAGGTCTAAATAATTGCAACGACCCCCAAACTGGTCTCCCTGCTGACATTCTTGCCCACTTACAGCCTTGTTCTCAACTGAGCAGCCAGAGTCATCCATGCAAGACATGAGTCAAAACACTTCAATGGCTACACATTTGACTCAGAGTAAAAGCCATATTCTTACAATGGCCCAGTGCTTCTGCAAGATCTGGTCCTCCCGTGTGCAGAGCATTCTCACCTCCCTGATCTCATCTCCTACTTCTTTCTTCATTATATTCTCTGCTCCAGCCACACTGGCCTCAGGGCCTTTGCACGACTCTTTTTTTCTGTCCGGATTGTTCTATTGCTCTTTTACCAAGCTCTTGAGTTGAGCAGTTAGCCTGTGATTTTTTTTTTAACATTTTAAAACATATTTAAAATTACAATTTTACCTAAAATTAGTTCTTTAGCTGCTCTACACATTTTGACAGGCAGTGTTTTCATTATCCTTTAATTATAAGCATTGATTAATTTACTGTAGTTCCTCTTAAACCAAAGTGTACTTAGTAAGATGTTAATTTACAAACGTAGGATATTTTTTAAAAGTTCTGCTGTTGTGAATCATTTCTAATTTTACTGAGTGAACTGCAATTTCTACTTGAATACATTACAAATTGAAAGTCCTCAGGGAGACTTTTATCCCTATCCAGAGCCTCAACAGAAACAGAGCATTTCCTTGTTCTCTTCCTAGGTAGGTTTGGCGCTTCCCAGGCCTGGCCAGTGTGAAGGAGATGGATCATTCATTACCCCTCACCCGTGGGCCCGAAGCTGCATGTCCTATCTCAGGCCACCCCCCTAAAAGGCAGCCAAGGCATCAGGCAAAACCACTTTGGTTTTCTGCACCCTTTGCATCCTTAGTGCCTGATTATTTCTCTTTTTTTCCTCCAAGCTCAGCTCTGCATTGCAAGGGCTGTTTGTAATCTCCCGCACAGCACTGCAAAGGGTTTGCAGTGGGAGGATTTTCGGGTAATCCTGTCTTCAGTGTTGCACACAGCGGAGCAAATTCCAACCGTGCAGATGGACGTAAGAGGAAAGTCCGCCTCCTCCCCGCAGCGGTCAGATCAGTCTCCAGCGCCAGCCACTGTGACCAGCGTGGCCTCTTTCCCACCAGATCTTTCCTTAAGACTCCACAGAGTTTGTGGGGGTGGTGACACAAGATCCAGATTCCGTCCCAGCTCTGTTATAAACTACCTGTGTGACTTTGGGAAAAGTCACTGACTTCCGTAGGTCTGGTTTTCTCCTTTGGAAAATGAAAGTGTCGAGGAAAAACTGACGTGTAGCATTAGCTCGCTTATTTTTTCTTATGGAGTCTGGGGTTTCTTTTTTGTTTGTTTTCTGGGGGTTTTTTTTTTTTTGGTTGTTTTGTATTTTTTTTGTATTTTCAGAAAGTAGACTGTGGCTAGTGATGTATAATTTTGCTGTAATTAAAAAGGGAAAAAATAAGAGGATTCAGAATAGGTCAAAGGTCTTTTTAGCACTAAAAAAAAAAAAAAAAAAAAAACCCTCCATGCTTATCAATATGAGCAGCCCTGCTAACCTAGGCAGGAAGTTTCCAAACATGCCCGTGCACCAAAATCACCTGCACGCACTTGTTAAAAATGCAGTTCATGTTAAAAATACAGCCCAATGGTTTGAAAAAAGAGCCCCGGAGGATTCCAGCATGCAGCCAGCAGAGCACTGAGCAAACCTCTGGCGCTGGGGAATGTGGCCTTCACAGGGGCACAAGAGCATGGTTTGTGTCACTATTTAAACTGTTTTGCGTGTGGATTGTGAAGTCCCCTATGCTGACCTTGGGCAAGATCCTTTCCCTCCCTGGGCCTTAGTAGTTGCTTCTTTGACATGAAGGTTTGAATTCTTTCTCACCTCAGACATTCTGCTTGTTTACAATCCAGCCACTCCCTTGTACCCAAACCTGGCTTTTTTAGGAGGACATCCCATCGCCCAGAGCTGGTCCTCTGGGAAATTGTGAAGTGACACTGTCTTTCACAGCCTGTGCTCCCTGGGCATGGTTCATAGAGCCATCCTGACCCCTTCCTGCTTAGGAAGAAACTATTTGGTAATCACACCTCTTCCAAAGGGAATGGTCCACCCTTCCTAGGGATGTTTCCATTTTCAAAGAGACCCTTAGGTATGGGCAAAGTTTAATTGAAGAAACACATTATTGGTAAAATTAAATACCTGCTTGGCTGATCTATGGGATATTGGGAGGTGGGGTGTTGCAAGGCACACTCCTTAAATGATCACCTATATTCCCTGCACGTGAAGAAAATCCTGCTTGTATGTTCATCTTGCATCATTAACTAATGCATTTGGATATTCAAGCTACTTCGAGTGAGCCAGAGTCCCTACCCCCAGGGAGCTTGATGTTTAAGGGATAGAGGGAGATTATAGCACAGATGAAGGTAGGAGGTAGAGTCCAAATGCTGATGGGAGGGAGGAGGCACTTCCTCTTGAAGGGCGTGGAAGAGGGTGTCCGGTGGGGAGCGTGGAGGATGGGCAGGAGACTAACAGAGCTTGACAAAGGTGACCAACTTTAGCACAGCGGCCGGCTGTCATGTTTTAGTGGACGTCAGCTGGCTGGTGCCTCAGTGTGTGTACCTTGAATTTCAGATGCTTGATGCCTTTTCAGGGAGTTCTTCTGGTCTCTTCTCTTGATAAAAGCAAACAAAATCACTAATGTCCATATACTACTTTCCTCCTACTGTGAACAGATTTAATTATTCCTTTGAGGCGTCTCTGATTCCCAAATCATTATGTAATTAGTGAGCCGAACGAGCACTGTTCTAAGACTCATTTGCTACTTCTTGGACGATAACATGGAAGAGGCTCAATTTCCTAACACTTACGAGCCTCACGGAAAGGATCACGTTAATCCTGTTAAGGACATCACTCTTTTGTAACTGATTACCAAGGAAGGCAGGGATCTTGATGATAGCGGTGTATCTCCACTCCGCATAATCAGGTTGCTGTTTGCGGGGAGGGGATGCCTGGGCATCTGATCCCAGCTAAAGTTTGAGGAACTGTTTCATGTCTGCAACTCGGCCCATTTTACAGATGAATGAACTGATTCAGAAACGCGAAGGCTCACATAAATGCGACCTGTTCTTCCCACTGTATCACACAAACTGGAGGATAACAAGTGAGACAAAGGGTCTCTGTGTACCATACTGATGCCAGGAGTGTGCATCAGAATCCATTACAGACCCTAAGAAAATACAGACTCCCAAATCCCACCCAGACTTATTCAATCAGAACATTCAGGAATGGGGTCAGTAATGTTTTCCTGTTTTAAGCAATAAGGGTTTTCTGATGAATAAGAACCACTGTATCATCATGTGCTCTGTTTATCCGTAAATTGTTTGGTTTACTTGGTTCATTGGTTTGTTTACCCTCTGTAGTCAGCCCAGTTTCTGTTACCCAGCGTATCTGAAGCCACCAACGTCCAGTGCTTTGCCAAGAATATTCTCAGCGCAAACATTTGGCTACCTCGTTCCTCTTTCTTCGGGACTGCAGCACTTAGGAAAGTCGTATTCACCAATTTCCTGCATGCCCTCAGTGGACAGTCTCGTCTGTAAAAGGATCATATAACAATGCGGTTTCATCCCGGGTTGCAATCCTGGGCACGTGACTCTGACCTCGGGGCTCCTTTCTGCCTGCTGCCCTGGGAGCAGTTGCGTGTAGCCCTGGAGCCAGTGGCTGCCGGAGCCTCCAGAAGCCTCCAGCGCCGCCTGCTGGCAGAACGTTTTATTTCATGCAACTTCACTAAGTTGAACGTGGTGAACCCGGAAAACTTGGAAACTCATACAAAAATGCAAAAGCCGTTTTCCACCCAGTCCGTGCCCACATATCGTGGGCAAGTAGAGGTCAGTCTATAAAGGAGGAATCTGCTAAAAGGGGAGAGAGATGAGAGATATGGAGACGGGGAGGTAGGAAGGGAGGAAAGATCCATTGTAGTTCAGCTCTAGACAGTCGCCACGTTCGGTGTCTTGCACGTGCTAACTCTAAACCAACGCACGGCTGCGCAGCTTAATGGGCTGCCTAGAGATAACAATACCAATATTATATAGAAAACATGTGCCTATTAAGAAAAAAAAAACAGCAAAAGCAAGATATTAGAACCTATGAACCTGGTCCCCAACGGACAAATATTGCATTATATGCCAACCAGTGGCTCTAAGCCAATCAAAACAGCTCTCAACTCTAATAAGTCTTTCTTAAAGTAACTACAAGGAAATTTATACAGCCCTAGGAACAACTCCAGCTAGGAGCAAAAATGACAGGCTCTGGCAACTTTCAAAGAGGGAGGAAGAAAGACGCTATTTCAGAGGGGTGGCCAGGGACGCAATAACACAGCTATTTTACACCTAGGAAAATTTTAATCTTGGGATAAGTCGGAAACCTTAAATAAAACACAAGTCATGATCCTGGGCATTTTAATCTGCAATTTTTCAGTTTTATAAGCCTAAGTGGATGTTGGTGCAGGCCCTGGAATGGGGCCTAGGACCGGGGGGCACCAGATCAGCACCATTGTCATGCACAGCAGTGCCCCCTTGACAATGATGATGCTGTATGTAGGTGCAGGTATGGAAATGCAAAAGCTTTAAAAAGCAAAACGGGGCCAGGCGTGGTGGCTCACGCCTGTAATCCTAGCACTCTGGGAGGCCGAGGCGGGCGGATCGCTCAAGGTCAGGAGTTCGAAACCAACCTGAGCAAGAGTGAGACCCAGTCTCTACTAAAAATAGAAAGAAATTAATTGGCCAACTAAAAATATATAGAAAAAGTTGACTGGGCATGGTGGCGCATGCCTGTAGTCCCAGCTACTCGGGAGGCGGAGGCTGAGGCAGGAGGATCGCTTCAGCCCAAGAGTTTGAGGTTGCTGTGAGCTAGGCTGACGCCACGGCACTCACTGTAGCCTGGGAAATAGAGTGAGACTTTGTCTCAAAAAAAAAAAAAAAAAAAAAAAGCAAAACGGTTTTGTTTAGTCCCTCATTCTGCATCTAGTAAAATCACTCATTCTGTTCTCAATAGCAGAGATTTCGTAAGTACAACACCGCTAACAAAATTACTAAAGATAAGGCTGATCATGATACTATTGAGAAAAGAGTGGGTTAGGGAGGGAAAAAAATGGTAAAATTTTTCACAATGAGGGATCTTTGGCTCTTACCTGCATTCCAGAAAATTCTAAAGTCCTTCCACGATTATGTGAAGGTTCTGCAGAGGATTTAGAGAAAGAGTCAGAGACTGAGATTGCTCTAAGTTTCCTACGGTCTCTGTAGCATCTCCTGCCTCACAGACTGGGCCACCTCATTTGTTTAGAAGGTTCTGGAACCTTCCTCGGGTTCTTCAATATGATGCAACAGCTTAGACATTCAGTCCTATTGCTGTAGCAATTCTAGCCTTGAAAGAAAAGGTCACTGCAGGCTCCTGAAACAACTTTCAAGCGTGAGTCCACATCTAATTTAGTTCAGTTTCTCCCTCTGCCACTGTCAGCATAGATGGTTCTAACAGTCAGGTTGGGGTAATATAAAGGACACGAGCTTTGAAGTCAGGGAAACTTGGCACAGGGAAGGGGGAATCCCAGCTGTGCCACTTATCAGCTGGGTGGCATTGGCAGATTGACTTGACCTTTCTGAACATTGGGTGTCTCAGGTGTAAAATGGGAATAAAATGGGCCTACCATGTGAGCTCTTCCCTACAAGTGTGGAAAGCAAATGAGAAAGTATGCGGTACCCTTATCCTGGTGCCAGGCCCAGGAAGGAGCCCAGAGAATAAGCACGACAGTGGTACTGGGGATGAGGTGTTGATGCTGGAGGACAGAGGAAGTCGGCCAAGCTGCCGATTGTCACACGGTGTCCTCTCGGTGTGCCTATGTCTTCCCCTGGCATCCTCCCACCTTTGTGTTGTGGGGGTGAGGGGAAACTTCCCCTTTCCCCCGAAAGTTCGCTGAAAGATCAACTCTCAATTAAGGCAGATTAATGAGAGGAAGAGGTTTATTTACTGTGTGCAGGGGGAGAATCACAGAGTGATTACCCAGTATCCCAGTGAGGTCCAGGAATTTATATACTTTCTAGAGGGGAAGGGGAGATGAGGAATATGGATAATTCTGTTTAGGGGCAATAAATGGTTGCTAGGGAGGATGAACAGATACTTGGGAGAATGAATGGATGGGGGTCGGGGAACAGATTGACTTGTAATTAACCAGAGAGACAGGTATTATGTTTAAAATGATTTGGGCCAGGTCCGGTTACATTCTTGATCTTCTTTCCTGCAATATATTGAGATAACAGAAGGGGAAGGGAAGTCAATTGTTCTTTTTTATGGGTCCGTCTGGTTTATGCAGATAGAGAGAAAGCCCCTGCCAAGGCCTATTGGTCTCTAAGGGCCTTTAATTCAAAATATTCTTTATACCAAGGAGACATATTTTGGAGTAAAACTTCCTAAGCTCCTTCAGTATCTCTCTCTACTCTTCCTTTAAGGCCTGGTCATACTGGATGAAGGCCCACCCTCCTGCAGTATAGCCTCATTTTAATGTAATTAATTACATTTGCCATGACCCCATTTCCAAATAAAGTCACATTGTAAGGTACTGGGTACTTTTATATATCTTTTTGGGGCAACCACAGTTCAACCCATAACATTCAGCCAAATATTTCATGTGTCATAAGAACTAAAATTTGCACTTGCCCAAGAAAACTATTACACCTTGTAGTTCATACTCTTCAATTTACAAAACCATGAAAACCCCAAGTGGCCATTTGGAGAATGGCAGAGTTGAAGGCCTCACATTCGGTTTCTTTGTCTTTACAATTCCTGTGCTATCTTTATTTCACATTTACTGTTTGAATTCAAGTACGCGTATTAATTACTACCAGAGTTGGAGACATAAACTGTGTCTCAAATAAGTTCAAATCATTCTAAACTTGAACTTATTTCCTGAATGAAAGTACATAGGTGCATCTTCATGTATAATTGGCTGGGTGGTCAGATAAGACATAGGACACCTGTTATAGCTGAATTTTAGGTAAATGACAATTTTTTTTAAATATGCCCCAAATAAGCATGAGACATATTTATAATAAAAAATTATTCGTTTTTTACCTGGAATTCAAATTTAACTGGGCATCTCGTATTTTTACTTGATAAATCTGGCCACCCTAACTGGGCGATCTCTGAATTAACTTTCCTGTAGAATACAATGCTAAAGAAAAGTTAAGAAACAAAAGTGTGCCAAGTTGAAGCTTTCACATATATTATTAAACTTGGTGACCACAATCGTTCGGAGTGTAGTCCTACGAAAGAATTTTTCAGGGAAGAGTATTTTGTCACTGACTTTATTTAAAACTGCCAAACACAGTGATGACAAAAAGCAACCTGACTTTTAGTAGGTTCTATAACTGTTTTTAAATTCCCTCCCGATCACACACCCCTTATCACCTGCGCAGGAGGCTGATTGAGCCCGCTGCTCTTCCTCGGTACATTCCTGACAGTGCAGATTCTAATGTAAAAATCTTACATTAACAGAACACTTTGCAGTTTCTAAAGCCCTCAGTTCACATCCATTATTTAATTGGATCCTTGCAACAGACAGGCAGATGTGGTTAAAACAATTATGTAAATGAGCAGGCTTCAGTGGCTGACTCATCTGAAGCCGGGTCCCTGTCTTTTAACTATTTAGTTTGCTCCAAATCTTTTCGCCCTGGACAACCTTGGCTCTACTGCTGGGTTTTCCAAAAACTAACCTGAGTCAAGTTACTTTTCTTGGCCTCAGTTTTCTTATCTATGCAAAAGGAAAGGGTTGGACCAGGTGACTTTTGAGATGCCGTCCAGCTCTGAGATTCTACGTTTCGGGCCTTGGGACCAGGTCAGGTGCGGGCATTCATTTTGCAACGGCTGGGACCAGGAGAGGAGAGTTGGTACAACAAAGGGGGTGACGGCAGGTGTGGAAGCTTCATAAACCTTTTCTCTTTCATCATTTGCCTCCAGAGCAACGAGATGCCACTCTGCAAATAGTACAAAGTTTGTTCCTAAGACTAGAGAATCAGGCCAAGGAACTGTGCTGGGAACCCACCTCTTGTCAGTTGACACTCATGCACACTTACAGGCATGCACATGGGTGCATGCGTGCACACACATACACACGAGCCAGAGGACTAGGCGACACCCTCAGTAAGGATGCTCCAAGTTCCCACACCAGCCAGGGGTCTGGGAATCTGCAGCCCCATCCTCCTAATTCCAGGGCGGTGTGACCTCATCAACACACGTGTGATTCCAGTTACTGGGAGCAGGTCTGTAGCCCAGAGCTTTACTCACGCCTGGATGCACTGTGATCTCTGCACTCAGTTACTGTGTTTTATTATTACCTTTGTGAAGTGCTGAGATGCTCTGTGGGTGTGCATGAGGCAAGGCAGGGAGGGTGTTCTGGGCTGGGAGAAGACAGGGAGCACATAGAGAAAGCAAAGAGAAAAGGAAGGGTGCCCAGGCATCCTCTTACGGTGGGCATCTTATATATATGCATGTATAATACGTAGAATTCATATGTGTACACAGCCAAATAACAACTGCAGCAAAAACAAATGGAGCAATAGATATATTTCCTAATTGCAGGACTGAATGGAGTAATGCATATTTTTTCTCCCCAAGTTAATTTACAGATTTAACACAATTTCAGAGCTGGCAGGGGCTCTATGAAGCGGACTATTTCCTGAATCAGCGGGGCTTTGTAAATCAGTACAACTATTTTGGAAAGCAAGCTGGTAATATGTGTAAAGAATAATAAAAACATCAAAGCCCTTTGGCCATAACGCTACCTCTGGGAATCTATCTTAAAGAAATAATCCAAAATATAAGAAAAACCATATGCTCATAGATGCTTGCTGAGGTGCTAATAATGATGAAAAATTGGAAGGAATTTAAGTGCTAATGAATGGAGAATGGTTATGGAAAATCATAAAAGGAATATTATGCAGATATTAAAATTACTGCACAGGAAATAATGTTAAGGACACAGCCCAATGCGAAACTCAATTGTTGCAACTCGTAAAAATCGTAGAAGCAAATGTTTTTAAAAATTGCCTTTATGAGTTGGGGTACTAGGTAACTTTTCCTGCTTTCTAAATGTTCTGCAGTTTTCCTGCTATAATAAAAGTAAAAAGTAGACCATAATTGAGTTATAAAAACGCACTTCATTCTTTGTGACTCAACTAACCCCATCACAATGAAATGCAAGATGTTTGGGCCGGCTAGATACCACTGTTCACCGGGTAGCTCTTTTTTCCTTCCTTGATTGCAGACACAATGCCCAAGAAGAAAAATATTAGTCTTGGAAACCAAACCGATCACATGATAGCAAATATTATCTCGAAGCAACCAGTGCTCAGAGCAGGCCACACACAGCCTCCCTGGGTTAAGTCGAGCTACAGGCCTGTGCCGGCTCCCAGCTGGGATGGATTTGGTGGACAGCGGTGTTTTTGAAGAGACCTGGCTCGAGGAATCAAGGCTTTGTTGTATCAGGAGAGTACACGGTATGGGAAGGACCTAAGGAAGAAACATAAGTGAGAGAAAGACCAGCGTTTTCAACCCCTGACACAACGTCCTAATTGGAACATTGGTTCAATATCTTACTGAACTATGCGTGTTTCTACAGCCATCTAAGATGCCTGTTGGAACAATCTGATTATCTACATAAACCAAACAGCCAGATGAAAACAACTGTCGGGTCGCAGTCTGAAATGTCAGTTCTCGGTGCGCTCTTGGCCGAAGAACAACCAGACACAGCGAAAGCAAGGTAAGCACGAAAATGAGGTCTATTGAGGAGAGGAAGAAAAGATTATAGAGCAAGAGCAAGATATATGTTTACAGAGTGAGAGCAAGACACATTCGCCACAGACGAAGAAGGGACCCGTTATTGCAACAAAAAGGCCTTGGTTATGGTCCGGGTCTGGTTTTATAGTGTCTGGATTGGACCCTCCTCGTGGCTCAGATGTCGCCATGGAACCACTTTGATTGCACAGTTGGGAGTTGCGTGACCTGAGTCTTACGCGTGCGGGTCTCCCATGAGCCTCTCTGTGCCTCTCTTGTGCCTGTGCTGCTTGGCCCGTGGGCTAGGCAGCCCTCTGCATTCTTCTGCAGTTGGCGTGGTAAGTTCTAACAGGCAGATTCATAGGGTATCTCTTCCTTCCCCGGGTATGGCAGTCCCCTGCCTTGTCCCAGGAGGGGCTGGAGGTCCCTAGCTGTCTGCACAACACAACAATATGAATCTCCTCTGTGTTCAGTGTTATCAGAAGCATACTAGGACAGGGGTGGGTGGTTAGAACCCTCAGACATGGTGCCCTTCTGCAGGGGGACCACACATCTGGTAGATTGTGTGGCTAGATTTTTTGGGGGAAAAAGGCATATGAGATGGGGATATGCAGGTTAATCAAGGCATGAAGAAATGAAGTCCAGAATTCTACTAGATGAAGAGGGGGGAAAAATGGTAAGAAAACAGAAGGGACAGGGAATTAATTGTGGGGCTGGGCGAGATACCAAAATAAAAAAGACATCCTGAGGGAGGCAGCCCGCCTTGCGGACCAGAGAACACGCGAGACATAATAGCACTGCTATAAAATAAATCGAGTTTTGGTTCGGCTACATAGTCCCGCTTTCTACTTGAGCTACCGGGAAACCTCATTTCGATTCAAGTGCTAACACATCTCGTTCATTTTGATTTATCTGAGAAATTTCAATCAAGCCTCTCAGCCCAGCACAGTACTCGGGCTGTCATTTCTCTGAAAGAGACAGGTGATGTACGAGCCCGGCTGCCTCGGGGTCTCTCGCACGCCGAGCTTTGCAGCTGCCCCGCCGCCTTCTGAGCCCATCAATCTCGGCCCTGGGCTGGCACGTTCTGCCTCCATTGTTAAGGAGCCGAATACGGCCGAGGTGCTGGTCAAATGATTCTTTGAAAGCTTAAACAGACGCTGAAATTATTCTGGTTTTTTCATTGCTTGAATGATGAACTAAGATATTATTCCTGAAGGGTATGGCCTGAGTTTTTATTAGCATGTAGATAAGCTAAGGTGATGTCACTCAGCTGTCAAATTAAAAAGCTCTGGTCTCTTTTCTAACAGTTCATGTGATGCTAGGAAGGGATATCGCTGAATTTTTTTCTCTTTTTTTTTGGTAGCAAATTGAAGCCCAAATGGGAATTTCTGCATCCATCAGTCAGCATCTATTGGGAATCAGCTTAACGAGAGGCACCGTGCTAGATAAGGCAAAGTTAAAAAGGTAGAGATGGCAGGAGCCCTGCTTTCAGAATGAGCATTTCGGAGAGATCAAAGGGGACATTTAATATAAAGAGTTCAATCACGGTGTGAGAAGACAGTGTGAGCAATGTAAGGCTGTAGAGTAGGAGTGTCATTAAAATATATATATAGATTGCAGCCCCCTCTGATCTGCCACCCAGCCCCTCCCTGCAGCTCTCTGCCCTCCTCCCCTCCGGTTCTCCCTCTGCCTTTCTCTGTTGCAAGCACTCTGGCCACCTAAGGGCCTCTGTCTAGGCTGTCCCCTCTGTCCTAAAGCTCTTCCCCAGATATCTGTTCTGCAGTCCCCAATGCCCTGGGCCGTGTAAAAATTTTCTTCCATGAAACTGGTCCCAGGTACCAAAAAGATCGGGGACCCCTGGACTCTATACGGCTTGTTCCCTCACTTCCTTTAGGGTTTCACGCACATTCCACGCTGGGAGGAAGGCCTTCCCTGGCCACCCTGTCTGTATCTGCGGTCCCTGCCAGGTCCCACTCCCTGCCTTACTTTTGTCCTCAGCAATTACTGCTGTCTAAGATATCACATGGTTCACTTACCACTGTTGCTTACTGTTTCCTTGGTATAATATAAGCTCCGTGAGGGCAGGAAACTCTGTCTTTTTCGTTACTGCTACATCTGCAGAGGCCAGACACAGCGGCCACCAGGCAGTGAGCATTTCGAGATATTTATCAGATGAGTGAGCAACTCGCCTCCCGTGTTTCGCGTACTGTGCTGAGCACCCTCAGCCAGTGTGAGGCACATGTCATTTGTGGGAATTAAAATGTTCGTCCCTAAGCCCATGGCGATGCTTTGGAGTCCTCTTTAGGATATTTCTCCTAAGGCTTCACGGGGTAGTAGTGCTCAGTACTCCAGACCGAGACATGTGGCCTTTGGCTTTGTGAACTAAAAATAAAATCCTCAGCCCTCTGCTGACGAAATGGACTCCTCTTGGCCAAAGGGCCCCAGAAACACCTTAAAACTGAGTTCCCAGCCATGACCGGTTGGGAGAGAGAAAGTACAGTCACAGGCAGATGATTTCCCTTCATTAATATTCATGACTCCACCTATAGCTTGTTAAATATGCATATTTGACCACCCTGCTCAGTATAAAATCCTGTTGTTGCCTTTTGTCTCTTCTCCTTTGAAGCACGCGTGCCTGGCTTCCGCCGGGCTTGGCTTCCCAACCTGTTGCAATGACCGCCCATTGCTACCCTTTATGTAAACATATTGGTATGGGCACCCGGCTCTTATCTATTTGCATTTCTCTGGAAATTGCCACCCTCTGGCCCCATTCGTACCCAAAACACTGGGTGGGACCAACAGCTACCTTTGGACTCTAAGATCCAATCTACCTGGTTGTAGTGATGAATCCAAGTGTGAATAGCTGCCCCAACCCGGGCTAATCAGAGTGCCTGTCCCAGAAATTGGAAATTTTGAGTTGAGAGGCACAGAGCTTTGAGAAGAAGGAGGGGCTTGGGGCTGAATCTCGTGCATAGCAACATTCTAGAAAGAAAATCCACAAATCCAGCGGCTGAGCTTCCTGGTCCCTGTTACTTCCAAGCCTTGGCGTTTCTACTCTTCTTTGGATTCTACACACTCCACCATCCTTCCAGTACATTCTTGCTCTTGCGGTAGCCAGTTTGAGTTAATGTCTATGAGTTACTGTCAGACTAAGACATGATCCAATCTGCTCATTTTAAAGCTAAGAACACTGGGGCCTGGAGATGACTTGCCCCGAGGAGCTCTCTCTGGGTTTCCTTGGGCACATCTGTCTTTCCTCTCCCACCAGTTTGTCAAGTTCTTCTTTTCTGCCTCTCTCCTCACCTGTATTTCTCCCTGCTTGCTTGCACACTGCGGAGAACGTGCCCCTCACCACCCGGCCTGCATCCCCTCTCAATGCAGCACGACACACCATGTCACGCCTTCCCTCACCTGCTTTGAGCCGGGAGTTTCATAAAACACGTGTTGCCTTTATAGCCCTTTGCCCTTGTGTCCCCACCGCCGGCCATCGCTGGCCATCCTTCCAGGTCGCGTGTTCACTGGCTTCCTTGTCTTTAGGAACAAGACACCGTGGATAATAGGCATGAACTTTGCCAGACTTCCCACCGAAGTCCCAAGAATTAAAACCCACGATCTGGGTTTTTTAACAAGAGAAGGTGGTCGCTGATGCTTCCAGCTCAAAGACTTAGATCTTATTTCCAGCTCTGCCTCTTTGTAGGACTGTGGACAGAAACTAGATTGTGGAGACACAGCCCTCCTGTAATCGACACCGTCAAAGCTTCCAGCTCCACCAAGGCTGGGAAGTGGAGGTGCAACATGAATAGGAGTAGAAACTGCCTTCTTTGTAAAAATAAGTAAATAAATTAAAATATAAAGCCAGAGTATTTTATTTTAAATTCTATGCTAAAAGCTAGTATATTTGTTTATGGGATTTTACGTCTTTCAGACACTTATGTTATTCTTTAATTTTTTTCTTAAAGGTGCCTTTTAAAAATAAGTGTTCCATTATGGTCACAAAAATGGGATATTTGATTTTAACTTTAAAGGAGAAATAAAAAGGAGACTATTCTCCCATGGGGAGTAAAGGAGAATATTATTTTTTTTCCAAAACGAATTCTGAAGTTTTATTCATCATTTTTAGTACCTAATGTTAATTTAGTACGTGTATATTTTCTATTGAGCTTAGCAACAATATTTATCAGGTTTTGTACTTACTGTGTGCTGATCTGTCTTGATATGTCCTTAAGGAACTTAAAACCTAGATGTGGAGGGAAGATTTACACATGTCACACAATCAAAGAACAACCTAAGGCAGAGTAGATTTACATCCCATGGAGGGCAAGAAGCACGAGATGCTTATGTAAACGTGTTTATGATTTTCGGAGAGTGGTTTCCCTCTCAAAAGCGTTACACTGATTGACCGTTCAACAATCCAAATCATGAAGCACAATGAATGAAGGGAAAACATTATGCAATGGCTCTAACAATTGATGCGCTTCATTTGTTATGTCTCTAAGGATTTAAATCAAAAAAGAATAATTTTCAAGTCATGTTTTGTAACCTCTTAAATAACAGTATGATTCAAGGAAGTTAGAAAAGTGTAGGGACACCTTAAAAAATTATTTCCCCGTGTGATGTCAGTTGAAAAGCCAGTTGCACAGCTTCACTTCCAGGCACGCGTACGGGCTTGAAAAGAAGTTCCAGCCAGATGCTCACACCAGGAGTGACTTGGGGATATCTGCTTGTCGCTTCATGGCCGGGAGGCTGGTGTTACAGATAGATTAGATTCTGTGGACGCCAAGCATACTTTAGGATTGCAACTTAGTTGACACAAATTCAAGCGGAATGTGAAATGTGACAAAGAAGACTCCCAGTCCATTTTTCACTCCAGGAAGGCAGAATGTGTCATGATTAAGGGCACCAACTTGTGAGTCTAGCAGCCTGGATTGATATCCAAGGCTCTGCCACTTTTCAGCTGTGTAATCTCAGGCAAGTGACTTCTCTGCCTCAGTTTCCCCATCTGTAACACAGAGGTAACAAAAGGTTTAGTATGATGGCTAAATGAATTAAAACACGTAAGGCACTTGGTGTCTGGCACATAGTAAATGCTCAACCAATGTAACCTATTGTTTCGCTGAAGGCCATTTGAATTGTTTCTTAAAGGATACACCAGTCCACACAGAGCAGTGGCCTCTGTCCCTTTTCCTAAGGAACACATCAAGTTGTATAAACCAGTAAGAGAAAAGAAAGGATGAGGAACGACAAAGCTCATGTGACTATGTGCTGCATGAACTTTCGTATTATTTCTGCCCGTGTAGAAGTCTACATTCTGTTGTCTATCCATACCATGTGATCTAGAACCACGCAAGTTTCAAAGCAACCTTTAGGAGGGAGGGAATAAATTGTGGCCATAATTTGCTCCATTATTTCAATTTCAAAGTATATGACATGCAGAGGTCAAAATGAGAGCCAGGCAGAGAAAAGAGGGGAGCAGCTTCCCAGGGAGATGAGGAAAGATGCTACCCTGTTTATGTTTTGAGCACTTAAATCAATCCTGCGACCTATGGCCCTTCTGTGGCCTGCTGGCCTTCCAGGTCACCACTTTTGGGGGAGTAGGTGGTGAGTAGGACATTTCAAGTCTGAGTGATCTTTTTGCCCAAATAACCTTGGTCTTTTGCTGCAGCAGCCTGGTAGAAGCCTGCTTACATCTTTGCCCAGTCAATCTGAAGAACGCTTCCCTTTCCCACTGGACTAGAACCTGAGGGCAGAAGCTTGTCTGTCTTGTTTTTTCACATTTTTCCCATACCAAGCGCTGTGCTTAGAACACACTAGCACTCAGCACATATTTTTGTTTTTACTGCTGAATTGGATCTTGGCAACTTGTCATTGAGAATAATTTGAATAGTTCAGCTCTGCATGGGTGCCCATGCATTTGTAACACTTATTTTGGAAGCGCCGGAAGACAAGCTGGGAACATACAGAGGATTTGGAAAGGACGTCCAGATGTTGGAATCCCACGGAGGGTTCTAATCTCCAAAGCCTTCTCTGTCACCGGCCTCTCACTAATCAGCCCTTTACAACGGGAAGTGAGTCTGACCTCATATGAACTTTGGCAGATGACAAAGCAGTTTTGAAATCCATCTAAGTGCGTCATCATGAGAAACACCAGAAGGACATTTATGTCCTCCCAGATCCTTGTTCTTAGTGACACTCCAGCAAACTGCCATCACTGTGGCACACCAGTGCCAACAGAACAGGCCTGCCTTCGGATTTCAGATCGATCTTTAAGAATGAAAAAAGAAAAAGTGAAGTGATTATAGGAACACACCCCGAGTCCTTCTGACCCAACCAGAATTTCTAGTCTTGAATCACTGCACGCTCAAACCTCAACCCATTAGTTGCCTGAGTTGTGGAAGGAAAAAGACATAGATTGACAACTGGATACATCTTGTCATGGGCTGGAAAAACCAGACTATTGACATTTAAAAAATCTTTTCCATTTATTCTTTATTATAAATATGGATAGACGATTTGTTGGAATTTAGAAATTTATCGCATATGCTTTTAATCACATTAAACTCAGACTCTCAGGCTAATGAGTTGTCTACACCCCAAGATTCATGGAGCTGTAGAATTTTGGACTTTTAGGTTTCTTGCAATTCTCTCATCATGTAGATAAGGAAACTGGGGCTGGAGGGAGAGGTGACTGTAGGATAATGGTGTTCAGCTTGCAGGGACGCGTATCCAGAGGCACTGGTGTTCTAGTTAATGACTAACTCTCTACTTCCCAAAGTGGAGCTGTAAAAAGGTTCTTTTGTCCTCTAATGAAGTTAGTTCCCTGCCAAAGAACACAGCCACCCCCGCCATGCCCCTGCCTCCGAGATGTGGAAAGACAGAAGCCAGTCCCAACACCGCCTATTGCAACACAGAGACCCACTCGGGTCTCTAGCTGGGAAGAGCATAGCATTACTGCTCCTACCAGAGGGTGGCACATGCTGGCACCGCATGCAGAAGAGAACAATGGCCTCAGGCCAAGAGCTGGCATGACCCAAGAACGGGAGGACAGCAGTTCTGTATCAGGGTCCGACAAGTTTAACAGAACAGCAATATCCAGAGTGTACACCATTCCGCAGGCTGCCCTAAAGAAAGAGAACCAAAGGGCTCCATCCATAAGGGGGCTGATGGATGTAGTCATGGCTTTTATTTATTGAGAGTGACCAGTTTATCATGAGCTACACTATTCAGAGATAAAAATAGCCCACCAACCCTTTCCGTCTTAGTAAAAACCATTTACATGCTTGTATGTAACTAACAAACCTAACATTTGTGCCTACAAAAGTTTGTATTACTGCGTGGTAACACATTTTTGTCATCTTTATAATAGTGTAATATCTACAGCCTGCAGCCTGGAGAAGGGGACAGTTTATTAAATAAAGAGAAAAAGTCTTTTCTACCTGGTGACATTTGCTCTGAAAGCCCGGATGCCACCAATGGGGACCTACAAGAATACAGACAATTAAGGAAAATGGAGAACTCAATATTTTCCTTCATTAAAATAAACAAATAACTTTCTAAAATGTCTGGCTCTGTGGCCATGTCAGGGGTCCAGCGGTATTTTGTTTAGCAGCAGTGGTCTTCACTGCTCCATTTTCACAGAGAAAGGATGAAACACTTGGCTCCCTGTGAATCCTAGCTGGGATATTGGCATTCTGGTGACTCTGCAGTGGTCTTTAGCTCTGCTTGGTGATTGCCTTCAAGTGGATTTCAAAATAAGCCCCCAGCTAAGGGTTAGACCATTTAAGGACTGAGCATGCCCGTTCAAGGAGCCTAAAACCCTTTAAAAGTTGTGCCATTGTCTTTGCATGCCATTAGAACTCCTTTCTTTTTTGGATGCCTAAAGGAAACACATTTACCACACTATGCTATTTATGCTACTCTCTCTCCTAATGATTCATCTATGGTGTTGTTTAACAGCTGATCTTTTAAACTCTCACCAGCTCTCATTTCACCCAAAGATTGCCACATGTTGGATATTTGACTTTCTCTTGGTATGGTCTTCCTTCTCATTTTTGCCCTCCAACCTTGGACGTGCTGTGATTATCCAACAAAGCCCATGGGTCTGTGTTAGAGTTGCTTCCTAATTTCAGACAAAGGGTAGTTTTTACCCTGCCGTGCTTCTGATACCGATGGTGCGACTGTGTAGACAGCTTTTTTTTTTTTTTTTTTGAGACAGAGTCTCCCTCTGTTGCCCTGGTTAGAGTGCCATGGTGTCAGCCTAGCGCACAGCAACCTCAAACTCCTGGGCTCAAGCAATCCTTCTGCCTTAGCCTCCCGAGTAGCTGGGACTACAGGCACGCGCCACCATGCCCGGCTAATTTTTTCTACATATTTTTAGTTGTCCAGCTGATTTCTTTCTATTTTTGGTAGAGACGGGGTCTCACTCTTGCTCAGGCTGGTCTTGAACTCCTGATCTCAAACGATCCGCCCGCCTCAGCCTCCCAGAGTGCTAGGATTATAGGCGTGAGCCACCGTGCCTGGCCTAGACAGCCTTTAAAGTGCTATTGGAAATGCGTTTTGGTGGCCTTGTGAGTCTCAGCCATACATAAGATGATGAAATGACAGAGCCTGGTCTGTTGTCAGGGTGGTGATAAGGGACAAAGAGAGGGTTAGCATCTTGGCACCAAAACCTGACTGCGGGTTTATAAAAATAATCTGTTGTTTTATTCATTTGCCAGACATTAATCAAGTGTCCACTGGATGCCAAGTACTCTACCAGGTTCTGGGGTTACAACCAGGAAGGAGACACATTTTGCCCATAAGAAATTTGCAGTCTAATAGAGTGTAAAGAACTATTATACCTTGATGTTATAAAATATTGAGTAGGTACTTCAAAGAGTACATAACAGGCATTATGGGAACCCTCAAAAGGGGCATATAACTCTACAGGGCAGGAGAAAAGAGGTCAGGAAAGGCTTTGTGGAGGGGCTGAGCTCAGTAGTAAAGGGTGAGAAAGAGCTAGATAGTGTTCTTGCTTCTGTTTTGGGGGGTGGAAATGGCAACACAGAGGAGAGAAAGGGAATAGCGTTCAAGGCAAAAGAGAAGACTGGTACGAAGGCAGAGAAGCCAAAAATACCACGGAGGTGCAAGAAACTAGATAAATTATTTAGTGTTTTGAAGCCAAAAGTGTGAGACAGATAGTTTAAAGGATGAAACTGGAGACAGAGACAGGAGCTTGCCTTGGGTATACAGAGCTTTGATTTTCTCGGCGATGGGTTTTGAGATGCGATAACACAGTTGGCTAACATTGTTTAATATCTCCTTTTTGTGGCTTTTGTGTAAAAGATGGATTAGGAAGAGGAAAAGATGAGAAGAAGGGAGACCCGTTGAGAGGCTATAGCAGTTAGGAATTCAGAAAGACATGATGAGTCCCTGGACCAATGTCAGTAAGGCTGGACAGAATTTGAGAAATATTTCGGCATTAGAATCGACACAGCCTGGTTAGAACCTACATGAGACGAGAGGGAGTAAAGGAGAGGGAGAAGCCAAAAATAACTGGGGCTGGTTGGCATCGCTGACTAAAAGAGACCAGAGTACCAGAGAAAATGAATTTTGTTCATACTGCATTGACTGGACACGCAGGCAGAGCACACACGTGGGTGGGACACGTCCATCAGGCATCTTATCATCCAAGTCTCAATCTCAGGGAAGAGGTCTGGACTCGAGGTACAGATTTAGGAGGCATCAACTTATATGTGAGTTTGAAAAATTCATATAGATCAAGTCCCCCAAGCTGAGTTCACAGAGTTGTTAGAGGAATCACAGGCGGAAGGGTAGTGCTCTTGGGAACCCCAACATTGAAAGGAAAAGGGAAAGAGGAACAACCCTTTAAGAAGCAGAGAAGGACTCATAATTAAAATAAGTCCAGGAGAGCAGGCACTCACAGGAGCTAAAGGAGTAGCAAGTTTTGAGAAGAAGGAGACATCTTCAGGGACACATGCAGCAGATAGGCACCGTGAGTTAGGGATTAATGCGTGTTCATTGGATTTGACAAGTTCATGGTCATTTGCTTGCCATAACAAGACCCATTTCAGTGGAAGACAGGTTTGTCTTCCTGATAGCAATAAGTTGGTGGTGAACGGTAGGCAAGGAAATGGAAATGATTCTTTTAATTTATTGTTTCAAGAAATTAGCTTGAGAAGCGGGTGAGAGTGAATGGAGTCTAGGGAAGGGATTTTAGGATGGGAGAAGCTTGAGTGTATTCACTGATGGAGGAGAATTTTCAAAACAGTGAAAGAGCCTACAGCCATAGCACCCTGAATGCACCCAATCTCGCCTGATCTCAGAAGCTAAGCAGGATCGGGCCCGATTAGTACTTGGATGGGAGAAAGATTCAGATATAGAAAAGAGAGGATATGGTAGTTAGAGGACACAGAAGCAGAGAGGGATGGGGTTAAGTGTAGAAATAAGGAGGACAGCCTTCAACAGTAGAAGGCACTGTGATCGGAGGAAAGGAGATTGAATGGATATGGAGGTAGATAAATTTTCAGGTAGAGGGATGAGAAGCCAAAAGAGATTACGGGGGATGTTTATCAGGTTTGTAGCTGGCAGCATCTTTTGAACGTCCCTCCTCTATTTGAAGAGTTTCCCACATTATGCATTCTGCCTCCCCAAGGTAGGAAGCAGAACTCATTCTCCTGGCATTCCTGGCTGCTAAGGTGCAGGCATGTGATCCAGCTTCCATCAGCCAGGTGGCTTCTGCAGGAGGTGCTGACTTGGAAGGCAGCAATGTGAGGAGGCGGGCACGTGCAGACTCTATATTTTGTCAAGTGAAGTGGACAAGTGTTTATTTCTTCAGACACAATAGGGACAGAATCTCTGGATTCCAGCTCTGAGCATTATCAGTGCATGGTGCTAGCAGAAGTTTGGGTTCTGGCACTGGTGTTCACCACAACAGCTCTCCTTGGCGTGGTCAGGGCAGGGTAGCTTCTGAGGACTTTCTGGTCCTCTTGGAGACTCCTTTAACAAATGGGACATTCAACCAGTAGACTGGATTCTGTTGTGTGTTACAAAGACACAAACGGCAACTGCATCTAAAAGCATCAATTATTTTCAAGAGAGGGATGAGGTCATCTGCTGCAATGAGAGACAAGGGGCTCGAAGAGGGCAATGGTGATGGAGAGGAATTGATGAGATCATGGGGAGAGGAAACTGACCAGAGAGGACTGAAGCATTGATGGGAAACCCGAGGGTCCAGTATTGAGGGTCATGCTGATGTTAGAACCATGAATTTGTAGTAGCCTTTATCTTCATGGATTGCATGATTTTTTTTTTCCCCCAGAAGAATTAGGAAGGGGAGGAAGGGAATTGAAAGTGGCAGTGAGAAATCAACCAAGGAAGTCTACGCCGGGGAGAAAAGAAAGAAAGGCCACAAGGTAGCAGATAAGCCAATAAAATAGGAGGAACCAAGGAAATAAAAGTTCCTTTGAGTGAAAAATGCAGGTAGATTTGAGTGAGTCCATGAGAAAGCTGGGAGAATAGGAGATTGTCTCCAAAAGTTGCAATGTCCAAATTTTAGACTTTAGAGAGAGAGAAGATCTGGGTCATGGGGAGACTCGAGGGGGTAAAGAATGTCTCTGCAGTTAGAGAACTCCAAGAATCTGCAAGCTGCGCTGTAGCACGGATCATCCATCTAGACAGATGGCGAAATTCCCTAGCCTGATGGCAAGAGTTAGAAAGGAGACAAAGACTTTGTTTCAGATGCCAAAGTCTACGAATGAGAAGTGGTTCTTTGGGAGCTAAGCAGACGACAGTGGCAGGGGAGGTGAATGATGGCCTCAAACACACCATGGAAGGAGCTTTGGCACAAGAGTTAAATAGTAACAGACTAGAAGCAGCAGCGGTTCCCAGAGGGTGAATAGCTTGAGAAAGGAGACAACCAGAGCTAAGGACAATGAAACCCCATGCAGTAAAAATGAGGAGATGGGCCAGGAGAGGGTGCAGGTGGCAGTGAGGTCCTCGTCCTTCATTTGGTAAGTGACGATTGCCACAGGGAAGAGAAGAAAGCCTTGGTGAGCAACAATTGGTCTCAAGTCTCCAAACTCCTAACTTTGTCCAGGGTATTTCCAGAGCTAAAATTAAGCCAGACGCACATGACACTTCTTCAGATACTTGAAGATGTGCTTATATACCGCCAAACCTTCTTTTGTTCAGGCTAAGCATCCTCAGTTCCTTTAACAATTCCTTCATTTTTTTCTAAAAAAAAAAAAATCCAATTCTCTAAAGGCAATCAGAACTAAGGAGAATGTGGTGGAATATCTAACCTTTCTTTCTATACCTTGATGCTGCCTTGGTTGAGCCAAGAAAAGACCCTGGCGTCACTGTGTGTGTGTAGCCTCCCTTCTGCTCCCTGTTTCCTTCAAATGTGCTTGTGCCTGAATGAAAACTGGGTTATCGGTGACAAGGAGAACAATGGGTTAATGACGACGGTGATGATGATGAAACCGAAAGCAAACCAATACCTGGTGGACAGGTATCTCATGGAACTAGGATTAGTGCTCAGGAGGTAGGTAACAATAGGGGTTTTGTTTTGTCTTGGTTTTGATTTTGTTTTTTATCTGAACCATATATATATTTGTATATGAATATTTGACTTGCCCAAGGACCTGCTATTCTAATGCCCAAGTTACTTCCTGGTGTAGACCAGGTAGCACAAGCCAACAGTGTTAATGTGACTTCCAGAGATGCCTGACTTATTCCTACGTACTGGTTTACCTACTGGGAAATTCTGACTCATAGAAAAGACACAGCGAATAAAAACACGTGACATCCTGTTCCTATTTGACATTCTGTTGCTTGTTAAATTACACCCTTAGGCTTAATGAAAAATCAAATCAATAAAAAGTGTACTTTGAATTCATTTACAGTTACAAGTTGAAGTTTGTTCAAGGCAAATGGATCACCTCTTTTCTGAAAAACAACCCAAATGATCATGTATCAGACCATAGTCTTGTAGTCAGACTACCAGCCGAAGCAAGGTAAATAAAAGTTAATAATCGACAGGAGGGTACACAGTTTGGGGACGTGACTGATTCAGCGCCACAAGATCTGGTTTGGGGCCATTTCTCTTTAGTGTCTCCACTAGATAATGTTAGACATGGTAAAAAAAAGAATTCAAAACATAGAAAACTTCATAGAACATTAGACAAGAAGTTTTCAAATGTATAGTTTCAAATAAGCGAAGATCACTGGAGATCACGTATGCACACGGCGTGGAGAGGGAGATCACGTATGCAAAGTTCACTAGAGTGATACTTGGGAGATACGAATGTTAGTCCTTAATGTCCCCTAAGTTAGCAGGGGCAAGCATTGCCCTTCTTGGTCCTCAGTTTCTACATTTGTCAAAGAACTAACTAACTAGCTCCTCTTCATCACACTAGAATCATAATTCTCTCTATATGGCCGTCTTTCTCACCTCCACGCCTCTGTTCTTAGAATGTCTTTGCCTGGAAAGCCCTTGCTTCTGATTTCTGATTTTTCTGTCCAAGTCAGGTTCCCTCCTTTAAGGTCCATCTGAAATTCCGTGTCCTCCACGAGAACTCTGCTGAACCCTCCGAGCTGGTGTAATCTATCTTCGTCTGAATGTCCACAGCTTCATTTCTGTGGCCTTTGTGGCATCTAGACCTTCTACCCCTTTATTAAAATCATTATAATTCCTTTTATTCATGACATTTCTCCCTTTCGGATATTAAGCTCGTTGCCATCAGAGACTGTTTCCTTTCATTTCTCCCAAGCAATAACCGGCGTCTACTACACGTGTGATGAACATGCACCCATTCATTTCCCTTTCACTTTATCTAGGGAAACGACACACCTGTAGGTTTTGAACATGTTTGAGTAGGATGAAAAGGAAAAGCAGGAAAAGACGGAAGAGAAGAAAAGCAGGAAGGGAAGGAAGAGGAAGAGCCACGTGTGACTTCTCAACTCAAATATCCTAGAAGGAGAGCCCTCAATTCTGTCTCTGTTTTTGGCCCTCCCAACAAAAAGTTCCCTTATAAAAATATGTAACTCTTAGTTGAGTGGTAATATATTTTGGGAAATCAGCTCACTATAAATTGTGACTGTAAACATTGTACTGTAAATGCTTTGTAGTTTTCCCCCAATAAAAAAAAAAGATACTAATATCATTTCTCAATAAAAATTAATGTATTCAGCATAGAGATGATAAAAAAAATATGTAACTCTTAGGAAAGACTATGAGGAGTTTAACAAAACAGAATTCCATCCCAACTACAACCTCTGTTAAGTTGGATCAAGGTAAGTTAAAAAGAAAATTCTCTCGCAAGCCTTTTCAAACCAAGAGCTGCACCCAGCGAATGTTACCTTTTTTGCCTTTATTTGTAAACTCAGAAATTCATCTTTGTGCAGTCAGTCCTTCGTTAGGCAGGAGGGGCATATCACGTAAATAAAATACACATGTCTTGATCTAAAGTAATTTACAATCGGGTTGGGGAACCAAGAACAATGAAACTGTTGAATAATAATTCAAGATGGTATATTATTAAAATTGCAAGATCAATCATATAAATAAGCAATTGTTCTGGGTTAGAGTTCTAGAAATGCTATATTTCAAAATGATACTTACTCAGATGTGTATCACTCACATCTTAGGGATAAAAGATTTATATCATTGCATGTAATGAATGATAATTCGAAAAATAATAAAACTTCAAGAGAAAACAAAAATAGAAGCGTATGATTTGGTGACAGGAAAATAACATAATCCCCATGAGACCACTCTGAGAGGAGATGCATACATACATAGTAGCATCTCATCTCAGAACACGTAAGTTACCCGAGCCATTCCTGGGGTGAAGGTATTAATAATTCCACGAAATGTGCTGATAATTTCTTAAGCTACAAAGCCACTTAGGCTGAACTTCTAAAAATGAGCTCACCAGACCATTCAAAGAGACACTGGTTCTCTCTGGGCTAGCCCAAATTTAGATTCATTCATGTGTTCAACAAGTATGCGTTAAGTACCTACTATTAGTATATGCCATGCACTGGGCTACGCCCTGGGGATACAAACACACTGAAGCAAAGTTCCAGCCTTCTCGATGCATGCAGTCTCACGGGGAAATGAGGAAGTACGGGACAGTATGGTGTGGCAGAAAGATCCCTGGACCGGACGTTGGAAGTCCTGAGTCCCAGCCCTGGTCCCACCGCTGCCCAAGTCACTGTGTAAACATAGGTAAGTCACTGAATTGCCCTGTACCTGTGTCCTCACTCGTCAATTAAGATCACAAAGGCCAACCTCACTGATACGGTTTGGACGTTTGTTCCCTCCAAATCTCATGTTGAAATATGATCCCGGGTGTTGGAGGTGGGGCCTGGTGGAAGGAGTGTGGGTCAAGGGAGGGATCCCTCAGGAACGGCCTGGTGCCCTCCCCATGCTAATGAGTGCGTTCTCGCTCCATGAGAGCGGGTTGTTTAAAAAAGCCTGGCGGCCCCTCCTCTCTCTTGCTCCTTCTCTCACCACGTGACACCTTGGTTGGAAGCTCCCTGAATCCCTCCCCAGAAGCAGACGCTGGCTCCACGCTTCTCCTACAGCCTGCAGAACTGTGAGCCAAATAAACCTCTTTTCTTTATAAATGACCCAGCCTCAGGGATTGCCTTTACAGCAAAGCAAAACGGACCAACAACAGTAATATTGTGAGGACCGAATGAAGCACTTGCCTGAAAGTGCTTTGCAAAGTTAACCTGTGCGGATTCATGGCATCATTGTCACTCACAGCACACTCAGAGGGCTAGAAACTATCTGACCTTTGCGTGTTGTCTAAACCTTTAGTGACATTTGTTACTTCCTTTGGATCGAACAAGGAAATAGTATTTTAAACACACACACACACACACACAAACAGTAAGATTTGAGTCTTTTGTTCCTGGACATTTAGACTTTTTATTCACACAATTAAGGAAGGCTGTTCACCATGTAGCAAAACCAACAATAAAATTCTTGCTTTTCAGCCCAGTATTGGACAGAAATGTCTCTTCTTGTATTAAAGACTCTCAAAATAATTTCTGGATGCCAGATACATTCTTCCTTCCTCTCTTGTGTGAACCACTCCCCTACAAAGGAAAGAAATATGGATTTGAGGATTCGCAGGAAAGCACCAAAGGCAAAGTAAAGCTCACTTAAAAAATCGACTACATTATATATTTATTTTTTAAAATTCCCTCCGTTCTCTTCATTTTTCTGGTGTTGATTCTTCTGTCCCTCACCATTCTCCCTTCTCTCTCTTTTTCCTTATACTTCCTGCCTTGGTCAGAATTTGACCTAAGGAACCACTTGGGATGGATTGGTAGCTCCGTCAATACCTGCTTATTAGACTTAAAGAGAGTCACAGCTTTGGCTTTGTTTTCTCCATTCGGGGCTCAAAAGCTTGACGTATGACCTGCAGGTCTTAAACCGTGAGTGAAAACTGGAGTGGGCTCCTGTCCACCCACAGCCAGCCTCGAACTAGGGCAGCCCTGGACACAGTCTGCTTATCAGTCAAGAGACAGAGGTGCTCTGTGTCAGAAAAGAAACCAGATGAGGCTTTCTTCATTGTTGCTTCAGTAGGGTAGATGCGCTAGTTAACTTAATGTAGTGTAATAACTATGTAAAGATCATGTGTCAGAAACTTTTTAATTCTGAATATACCATTAACTAGTTCTGTGATGTTTAGCCTTTCTTTTCCTCCAAATTTTTTCTCAGCTGCAAAATAAATCCAGATCACGTTTAGATTCCTCCTAACCCTAAAACTTGTGTGATTTATTATCTTTTAATGAGGACTTGTAAGAGTGTAGTGTGCATTCCCAATGAGGGTTGGTGAGTGCAGCTATATAAATTCTATATGGATCCAGACCCTTTCTCTAAAGGATCCAGAGAGCCTGCCGTCTTTCATCTCTCTCTATTTGTATAGCATGATCTATCATTTACTGCCCGTGTCCTTCCACCAGGAACTGTGCTGGATGCTGTGTACATTTCCTTGTGCTTAAAATACCAACATGCCAGTAAAAAACAACTCTCGGTCCCAAACTTGAATTAAACAATGGCACTTACCGTTGAGGCCGTAAGCTGGCTCTTAATGAAACATACACTCAGAGGAAGAGCAAAATGTCTTACTTTACCCAGGGGCGTAATGAATTTCAACTTCCAGTTACGGAAGAGTCTTCGGGCAGACAGAGTAAAGCCGAGGGAAATGGTTTGGTGGACGCAGGAGTTCTAAGGGGCAGAACTGGAGCTAGTGCCAGGAAAGACAAGGAAGTGACTGAGGATACCTGAGTCGCTCAGGGGTGTGGGTGGAGGAGTCTTCCGGGCGACAGAGAGAAGCATTTTCCTCCATTAACGGCCCAAAGGGAAGATCAGGGATTCGTAACCAGCAAGCAATGAAAGGAAGGAAAGAAGCAAAAGGTATGTATTGAGCATCCATAATGGGCCAGACACTATCTCATGCATCTCATTCCATTCCCACCCTGTTAAGTAATAAGTAGATTAGATTTGGTGGAACATCCATCCCAGGCTAGGTATGAGACTTACTGGAAGAACAGAACCAAGAATATGAACATCTAGCCTCACATATATTTTAGTAAAGCCCAGGGGCTGCCATTACTACTCCTTCAAAATTTCTCATAACCAATTAACTTTGTTTCCATATATTTTACAGGTTCTCAACCTTAGTCACACATTAGGATCTTCTTGAATGCTTTGAAAAAATGCTGATGTCTGTGCTCCATCTCGTCCCAATCAAATAAGGGGAGTGGACAACAGGCAAATGGAAAAGATAAATTATCTCCCTAGGTTATTTTAATATGTACTTGAGAATTATTGCTGTACTCACTTATAAACCTAAAATGAATTTGTATACTTTTTGCAAAGATTGCACCTAAGAGAGGAGCTAGGAAACTGAAACCCAGTTCTGAATCTGGTCCAAGGAAAAGATGAGACTTTGGTTTTGTTAATATCAGCTCTGATAGACCTACTCAAAGCTGCCTGGGAAGAGCTAAGGAATGACAAGTTCTAGAAAGAGTTTGCTTCTTGGTTCCCATAGCTGGAACTGTAAAAAAGCCCTGGTTACCACAGGTCATCACAGATGTCCCATATCACCTGGGGTAGGGTTGTCCAATTACACACACAACCCTAAGGTCAGCAGTATCTCTGGGTCAGAGGCTGCTGACCACTGCATTACAGAAACACGACAAACCAGGAATGTCTTAGGAGCAACTCAGAGCATGGGTTTTCCATGAGTTACAATTCCATAAAGGTAACTCACTGAAAAACATTAAAAAATCAGAGTGATCTAACTGATTCAAAGATGAATGTGAAGGCCAGCTGTTTATCATGGTATTGAAGATGGAGAAATAAAGGCCCAGACAGAGTCATAGAGGACTGAACATAGTTGGAAATCAAATCTAACTGCTGGCGGAAGGCTGAAAACGCGGTAGACCTTCAATACACTTTTAAAATGATTTATGAATTGACTGAGATTTATTTTGAGATTTGATCGGTTTTTAGTAAAGTGTGAGTGTTTTCATATTCTTCTTTCACTTCTACCTCACATTCGCTGTGGAACAAAAGTATAACTTAACTTCTTTAAGAGTTATAAAAGCAGCTGGTGATTTCTTTCTATTGCTGACAGTGAAATATGACAAGAAAAATATTATCGGTACTTATCCTGTTCGTATTTTCTTTTATAAAGACAACATCTGAAGCTCATTTTCACTTTCTGTAGAACTTAAACACAAATTGACCCTCTAACTTAGAAAAGGTGAAAAGTGGTTTCTCTCGTCTTCCTGACAGCAATGGAGCTGCCATTGTCACACAACTCCAGGAGGTGCCTTACACACAGTGGTCTCTGTGCCTGGCACTGCCGTAGTGGTACAAATGCGATATACTCAAGAACCCCAGGTAGCAGGATTACTAAGCAACATTCTAAATGGAATGTCAGAGAACATGTCCATTAAAATGTAGGCTATTTGATTCACGGTGTCCAGTACTGCAAATAAACAATACATCACAAGTTTTAGTACATAGTAAACAGATATTTAGCTTCTCTGGGCACTGGCAGCAAATGTGCAGCAGAACACTACTGAATACATGTGCAGGGACACCCATCTTCCATGTCTCTGACTCGCCTGTGGCCAGCCCCTATCCGGAGTCCTCCTATGTACCTCCTCACAATAGATGGGGTCTTGCTATGTTGCCCAGGCTGGAAAAAGATCCTAGATCTCCCAAGAGTACTGGCCCAGAGGGAGGGAAAAAGTAATTGAGGGCCTCATAAGGAAATAATAGGCCACTTGAGATTTTTTAGACCAGTATAAAATATTCTCATTGCCTACTTCTGAAATTAAGGGAAAAACGTGTATTTTCTATTCTAGATCATGCCAATTGAAAGAAGAAATACTGGGAGATGGGAGAGAGGAAACAAAAAGAGGAGGTAGTAGAGGAGAGGGAGACAAAGCAAAGAAGTTGGAGGAGAAACTACAGAAATAAGAGAAGAGATCGTGATAAATACAAAAAGAAGCACATGACAAGCAGGATGGGAAGGGGACACAGAAAGAAAAGGGAAGAGTCTGGGTTCCAAGGTAACTGAACAACTGTACTATTTTTGTACAGTCTGCCTTCATGAGGGCTGTTAACCCTAACCCTAACCCTAATGTTAGTTATTCACTCAACTAACATTCACTGAGTACCTACTGTGTGCCTAGGTGTTGGGCAGAATTTAAACTCACATGGGACAGAGTCCTTGCCATCAGGGTGTTGACATTTTCAAAGGGGGCATAAAATACACACACAGCTACTGTACAAGGTAGGGTCACATGGAAGATGGCAGCAGGGAAGCAAGGACCGTGGTTGTCTATTCGCTGCCATCCCCCAGTGTCACCAGAGGGCCTGGCACTTTGTTCGCTAAGTGGTTCCTGGATGTGTTAGGTGCTAAATTTTGAAACAAGTGCTATAAATATGGATGAGGCAGGGACCGTTTCTGGCTGGGGAGAGCTAGGCAGGAAAAGTTTCCTAAAGACTGACGCTTGAGAGAGAGGCAGGGTTTCATAAGCCTGGGTAGAGGTAAGACCTTTTAGGCACAGGGCACAGTGTGAAGCTGTAGAGTCTGTGTAGGTTTAGGGCCTGGAAAATGCCAGATTATCTGAATGTAGGGTTTGTGTTAGGAAGATGATAAGGCTGAGGGAAATTAGTATCAGGTTGTCCTGGTCCTTGAAAGTTGGCGGGCAGTTTAGTCTCAATTCTTTGGGCAAGAGTGAAGGTGAGCATCAGAGGATTTTTGGCAACTGAATGGTGGATTAGAGTTAGTGTTGAAAAAGATATATTTTGTTGTTATTGTTAAGACAGGGTCTTGCTCTGTTGCCCTGGCTAGAATGCAGTTGCATCATTATAGCTCACTGGAGATTTAAACTCCTGGGCTCAAGCACTCCTCTTGCCTCAGTCTCCAGAGTAGCTGAGACTACAGTCATGTGTCACCATACCCAGCTAATTTAAATTTTTTTTTTTTAGAGATGGGGTCTTGCTATGTTGCCCAGGCTGGAAAAATATTAATTTGACAACTGCATTCAGAAATATCTGACTTGGAGAACCTGGAGCTGAAAGCATGATCTGTAACCCCATCCCTGACCCTATCAAAATGCAGATGCCTGGGCCCTGCAGAGATTATATTTCTTAACTCTGGGGTGAGGCCCAGAATCTTTGTTGAAATAAGCTATCTAGGTATTTTTTCCATTAATGAAAGCTAGCTAAACCTGCCTTAGAATCAAGGCCAGTGAGGAGATGTATTAGTTATCTATTGCTGTGTAACAAATTACCCCAAAGTTAGTGACTTAATACAACACAATGTATCTAAATGTTTGTAGGGCAGGAATTTGAGAGTGACTTAGTTGAGAGATCTTATGAATTTGCAACAAAGATACATGCCAATGTTGTAGTCATCTGAAGGCACGAATGGGGCTTCCAAGTTCATTCCTGAGGCTGTGGGCAGGAGTTCTGTTTCTCTCCGTAGGGTTGCTCATGACAACCCTTCTGGGATGATCCAAGGGGGGGAGGGTGGGGAAGGAGTGGAGACAGGGAGATAGATACAGAGAGAAACCAAGACAGAAGCTCTAAGATGTTTCTTAACCTAATCTCAGAAGTGGCATACCGTCACTTCTGCCATCTTCTGTGGGTTAAACAGACCAACCTGTTACAACATGGGAGGGAGCTACACAAGGGTGTTAATCCCAGGAGGCTGGGATCACAGGGAATAACTTGGAGTCTAGGTAACACGGTAGGTGAAACTCACAGTCCAGGTGTGGGGTGGTAAGATCCTGAAATTACAGCACAGCATGTGGTATGAAATAACGTGAGCTAATGTGTTTGAACGCTCACGCCATGCCAGGAACTGTTCTAAAAGCTTTACACATAGTATCTCATTTAACCTTTGCAACAACTTAACGTAGGCACTCATTATCTACAGCAGGAAACTGAGGGTAGGGAGAGATTAGTAGCATAATGAGAGCCGTTAGGAAGAAGGGCTTGTCAGGACATGCAGAGAGACTGAGTGTGGAGGCAGGTAATTGGCAGTCACCAGTGTCCTCTGGCATTTTGACTGGCTGATGAACCACCTTCATATTAAACAGTTCTTCAACTGGTTGATCCATGAAGTGGCAGGATTCATTCTGAGCTGGCCACAGCAGCTGACCGGGGACAAATCACACTCCGGCCCAAAGCACCACACAGCCATTCATGTAGGTAGCAGTGGGAACTAAGCCCTAGACCAGAAATTCTTCCCTGATCGGATCCCTGGAGCGGTTCCTTCCTAAACAGCTGGGTCTTGTTTCCCGACCACTGAAGGATCGAGCTCTGCCCCAACTGCTGTCACTTGGCGTATCTTCCGCAGTCTGCAGAGGCTAAGGTATGAGAACGTTTTATTTTTGAACCCAGCAGGTTATGCTCCTGAATAAATCAGGCGGTCGGGGACTACTGTTGCTCAAGTGTTTGTTACATCTCTCCCCAGCACCTGCAATCTGGGGTTCCCCAAGGCAGGCTGTTTCCCTCCACTCTTTCTGAATGTTCCTCTACGAGGGAAAACGCCCTCCAGACTTTCCACTCCGCTTCTGCGGATTTCCTCCAAGCCATCCTTGTCTGTGGCCTGTCGACTCCTCCCTGGCGTCCTCAGACACCACCCAACCTGTTCCTGCTGCGATCCACACCATTCCCTTCCCGTCTTTCCTTTCCTGCAGGTTTCTTCCATTCATTCCCCATCTCTGCTTTCCGTCTCTACCTTTCCAGCCTTTCTCCTCCTTCATCTTGTCCTGCAAAGCCACACCTGTGCCGGTAAGTGCCCCAGAGTTTGATAATTTACTTAATGGTCAACAAAAGAAAGGGAAAAAGTTCAGCTCTAGAGCGGCGGGAGGAGGACGGAGAGGTGAGCGGCCTTGGCCTGCATGGTCCACCTCACAAGGAGCTCGGAGCGGTGGTGCGTGGACCGGGCCACCCCGCGGAGGTGAATATGTCCCTCAGGCCCCCGCAGCCGGCGGGACAGCCCCCACAGGCTGCACGGGGCAGGCGGCTCAGCCAAGCCGGCGAGTGGCCCTGGAGAGCGTCCAGGCTGCCGGGTGTGGCGGCGAGCGAGCGCCCAGCCAGTCACCCCGGCGCGTGGGCGCGGCGGGACGCTGCTCGCAGCCGCAGCCCGAGTTCGCCCAGCCCTCCTGCGCCGCCTCTGCCGGTCCCTCCCTCGCTGTCCCGACAGCTGCCGGCGGCGCCACTGGACGTGGCGGGTGCTCAGGCCACCCTGCCCAGGTACGTGCTGGGGGCCCGGACGAGGGAAGGCCGAGAGGGGGGTGTGGGGCTGGGGAGTGTCTGGGGGTGGGGGAGCGTGGGAGGCGTAGGGCCCGGCAGGCTGGCGGGAGGCCTCGGGCCGGTCGCTGCGCGCCCCTCCCTCCTGTCCCTCCGTCGCGCCCGGGGCGGGCTCAGGTGCTGGGCCGAGCCGGCGAGCGCTGCGGCGGCGCGCGGCGGGTGTCCGGTGTCGGGTGTCCGGTGACTGGAGCCGCCGGCTGGGTGAGCGGCGGTCCCCAGGGGGATGGGGGCTCGCGGTGGTGGCGGAGGCGGCCTCTTCCCGCGGGGGGGCGGGGGAGTCCGCGGGGACCAGCGAGTCCTTCGGGGAAGTTCTGGGATCTGGGCGGGGTTGCACGCCCGGCTAGTAGTGGGGACACCGGCAGGGAGCCGGGCGGTGGCTGGGAGGATCTGGGTCGGGCTGGAGTTTCTGGACTCGGGTGGGAGCACAGCCCCGGCGCCTTGTGGCTCCCTGAGCGGCTCGGCCTCCCGCACACACTCGTGGGACAGGAGCGTGTGGCCCTCCTGCGCCCGGAGAACCCCAGGAACCCGGCGTGTTGCACCCCCGCTGCGCTTTGCCCGCGTGCAAGCACCACCCAGGGGGTTCCCACGTGGGGTCAGGACGCGGTGGGCCGGGACCTCGGCCGCCAGCCCGTGTCCCAGTGGGCGATGACCTTCCTCAACCAAGTGGGCACTTCTGGCTGTGGCGTCCACGTGGGCGCCCCGAGGAGCCACAGTTTGTAGGTTTTTTCAGAGTTGTATCTTCCCAGGGAGAGGTCTCAGAGAAGGACCCAGAGGGGCACCTTCGAAACCCATTCTCATCTCCCAAAAGGCTTTTATTTGATTGCTTGTTAAATACAAACAACGGCTTGGATACAACTATTTTTAAAAGGCAAGTAAATAAGTGGCATAGATTTGTCATATGAGTGGGATTTTCTAGGTAAATCCATGTGCATGGTAATTTCAAGTTTCTTAAGAACAGTCTGTATTTACAAAACTTACCAAAATGTGTCATTAAAAAAATGCAGATAATTTTTTTAAATGTAGAATTAAAGCCACAGTGTTAGAGCAGTGTCTGTGGAAGGCGTGAGAATCGGGCCAAATCTATGGGATCGTGGAAAACTTAACTGATCCTATGACCCTTTAGAAATTGGTTTTTGGAATAAATAGCAGGGGTGGGCTGTTTTGCTCTCTTAAAAGGTGCTGTGCTAGAGGAGAACCGAGTTAGCAGAGCTTTTCCTTTATTGGATCTTGAATAACGGGAAGTTTCTTGTGCTTAATGTGTTAGGGGAAAGCCATTGGAGTTTGAATCAGCAGTGATTGCCGGGAGTGAAAGTGGGGAAAACCCGGGTTAATTTCCTCATTTGTTTCTCCTTACCCTGGCTTTACTTCTTAACTTCACACTAGATTGTATTGCATAGTGCACAAATCTCGGAGCTTCTGGGACAGAACTGGCTTTCATTTTGCAGATGCGGAAACTGAGCGCAAGGCAGCCCAGAATCCCCGCGCTCTTTGGGAGGCGGAGCTGGGAGTGTAAGCTGGAGTCTCTGCTGCTTGTCCTGTGAGCACTGTCCTGTGCTTGAGTTTCCGTCTTAAAGCCTTGGGGTGGGGTTCACGCGCTGTGGAGAGAGTTAATCAAAGTCTCAGAATGGCCCCCATCGTCAACAGCCTGACCACAGATAGTTCTCAGTTGGGTCCCCCAAGTATTCTCCGAGGCCAGTGTCTTTCCTTCATGATTGGCTAGTTAACTTTTGTTTATTCTATTGATTGACTGATTGAGACAGAGTCTCTCTCTGTTGCCCAGGCTAGAGTGCTGTGGCATCAGCCTAGCTCACAGCAACCTCAAACTCCTGGGCTCAAGCAATCCTCCTGCCTCAGCCTCCCAAGTAGCTGGGGCTACAGGCATGTGCCCGCCACCATGCCCGGCTAATTTTTTCTATATATTTTTAGTTGCCCAACTAATTTCTTTCTACTTTTAGTAGAGATGGGGTCTCACTCTTGCTCAGGCTGGTCTTGGACTCCCAAGCTCAAGCAATCCTCCCGCCTCAGCCTCCCAGAGTGCTGGGATTACAGGCGTGAGCCACCAGACACAGTCAAGACTGCCTTTTTACCTTAGTAGCACAGAGCAACTGATAAATTATCATTAAATAATGATACTTTTATACTTAGATCCTTAATAATGAATATGAAGTACCACTAATTATATCATTTGTATATCATTTCTAAATGTGAAGTAAGTACTTTATCTTAAAAGAAAAACTCAGTTTCTGGCCCCTTCATTCTTTTATTATCCTAACTGAAAAAGAGTTTCTAGAAGTTCTAATAATCAAAAAATACTATCAAAATTTATCCCCTCATTTCTGTTTTTTTAAAAGGAGGTATGATTCACTGTCAAATTATACTTATTTTTTTAGCTACAAAATAAGAGCCAAGACTTTCAGTGTCACTTTGTACATATAAATTCAACTTTTTGAAGTAAACTAAAAAATTCTGTGATGCCAATTTCATCATGCAGACAAGAAATCCATCTAATAAAATCTTACCGGAGTGGAATAAGCATGTCTGATAAGCATATGCCAAAGAAATCTCTCACAGGTACCTTTTTTATCTGTATTTCTTCGTAGTAGTTTGTCGACCTGAGAAATGGCCTCTTCCCAGCAATTGTTGCTTGCTTGAACATGGGGCTGAATCAACTTTAATTTCTGTTCTAAGACTTGATAAGCCTCTGACACTAATTCTTGTGTTTCTTTAGCACAAACAAGCTTTTCAAGTTCATCTTCAAGAATTATTACCCTGAATAATAAAGAAAAACAGAAACAGGTCTCTAAAATTAAAAAAAAATTATAATTAATAAATAAGGCTTTAAGAATAAGCTTATAAGATGAAAAAAGTTCTGGAGATGAGTGGTGGTCATGGCTGCACAATAGTGAGTACATACCTAATGCCACTGAACTGTACACTTAAAAATGGTTAAGTAATAAATGTTGTTATATGTATTTTACCACAACTTTTTAAAAGCTCATAAAGAGTATCATATATTTATTTAACAAATATTTTTTTATATACATACTAGGCATTTTGTGAAATAAAAACCCATTTCCTATTTATAAGAAATTTATAACTGAATCAGGCACATTATACATATACGTATGTAAAATACAATATCATAAAAAGTTAAAACTAACATTTTATTTCCATTTTACAGGTAAGGAATTAGGTCCAGAGAGTTGAAGAAACTTGTCCAGAGGCACAAAGCTGGTAAGCTACAAAGCTGGGCTGAATACAAGTACAAAAGGTAATACCACAGAGAGCTATAGATACTGTTATGAGAATTCAGAAGAGGGTGAAATTACTACCAGCTCTAAGTGCAAACGGGGAACGGCCAAGGAAAATGTACTTAGGGAAGAAGTGGCGTTGAAGGACGGATAAAATTTGAGCCTGGACAAAAGGTGAGGAAGGTAGTTTTAGATGGAACATTTATATAGTTTGGATTGAAGAAAAAGAGTGAGAAATAAAGATAGAAATGCAGACTGTAGTCAGGTTATCACAAATCCCATAGAATCCTATAGAATCTATAGAATATTTTATATAGACTTTAGTCTAAGCTGCTATACTCTGAAACCAGTGAAGATTTCAGTTAAGTAAAAAAGCAAATATATGCCTCAGGAACATTAAACTGGCAGCACACACTCTGGAGAGGGGAGAACAGTTAGAGGTTAATGCCTTTGTGTAAGCAGGAGACAATATGGTCCTGCACTGAGAGGCACTGAGAGTGGGAATAGTGAAGGGGACAAGGGCAGGAGAGGAGTGAAATACAAAAAGAGTATTTTGAAATAGGAAACACAAAACAATTTTTTAGACAACCATTTTAAAAGTTGAGTGTTGCAGTAATACACAGCAAATCAGATATGATAGTGTGTGACTGATGTACTTTCTAGTTAAAATACTTAGAAAGGTGACAGACAGTAGCATATATAGAATATTCCATTTTAGAAGAGCACACATACTTCCTGTGCATAATCCACAATCCCTGCCCAACGTATAAAGCTTCTCTTTTCCGTGTTCATGTCCACCCAGTGTAGTGCTCTTCCTTCCCTGAGCCATCTTCCCTCACTCCAATGCATTCCAATATGCCCTATATATTTCTGATTCTATTTCCAAAAATGAATTCTTCAAGGACTCTGGCTTTGCCTACAACCTTTCCAGTAAAATCTTACTTTCCTCTGATGATGATCCAACCTTTGCCACTCAAGAGGAGATGGCCTTATCTTCCATGTTCCCTGTAGGAGACAGGACTAAGAGTCTGGTTAGCATTCACCCGCTTTCTTAGTTAGTACAGCAGCCATAGACCACTGGAACATCTTCACTTCATAGTCTCTTCATTTTTTCCTTTATATCAGCCTTGTATCTACCTATCTCAGGCTTTGAACTGACAGTTAAAAACTTATCTTCTCAAAATGTCTTTCCAACCTTAAGTTCCTATCCTTGTACTTCTTATTCTCCCGCATTCCAGTGAAGTAGGCCTTTTGATTTTACTGATATGTCAAGTCCTTTTGACTCATTTTCTTATCTTACAAAATTAATTACTGTCTTCCCCCTTCTATTTCTTGCCTGGTATACAGGGCCAAGCAAGTACATCTTATCAGCTCATTAAATTCCTATGACCTTCCTGATTACTAATACATGAGCCCAACAACTATTTGATCAAGTCCTATACTATGCGTATTTAACTATTAGAGAAAAATTTCACTGGAAATGATTGTATTCAATCAAATACCTTGAGTTAATTTTTAAACTTCAATATTTCCATGTGAAGATATATGAAAATATTATTTTCAGTTGATAAAGGTATACCAAAGTAGATCAACAATATCATGCAAGGTAGAAGATCAACAAATATAAACTATAGACCCTACATTTTACTATTCATCTGGAACCATAAAGTTTGTCCTATGCTACAAGGAAATTTCCAGACCTGCTACAATTTATTTAGAAAAATAGCAATATAGTACTCTTCAACTATACATAACAATGCCTCTTATAATGTTCCAGTGCTGGCAGATATTTTTCTCAGTCTGCAGGTTCCAGTTTAGGAGCCCTACCTTAAGAGAGTTAAGAGAAGCTCTTTCTTCATAACCGTTTCCATTTCAGCTTTCAAACACAATAAATACTACCTGCTTTTTGTCCTATCTTTCTAGGTTTTCTGTTGAAATCAGGAAAAGTAAAAACTATAACTCCCCCAACTTATAGTACGTAACAAATCACTGTTTGTATGCTACATTTGCAGTTATAAATCATCCTTCATGCTATGTCTCAATTTTGTTTCTTCTTCCTAGCTAGGATACAAGCCAACTACCACAATGGTACAAGAATGAAGCTTGCTAATCAAAAAGACATTTCCTAACATAGCTTCTAAACTTACTCATTCAGTAATGCTTTCAGATGGAGCTGTAAGCTGCGCACTGCTGTGTGAACGTTACTCAGTTCTCTTGACTTCTGTTGGGTTTTAGATAAACGCTGGGGTACTGACTGGTGCTGAGTTTCAAAGTACCGATAGAACTCATAGCTGCGCTTAAGTTCTTCCAAACAGGCAGAATGAGCATGAGGTAGACCTTGAGTCACATCAGATAAGATACAGTGAGGCAAAAGTGCTGGAGTAAGTAAGGGCCCAGGAGGTGAATTGGCTGTAGAAAGTAAGAGGGCTAATCGTCTGAAGAACTCTGAACTCTGTGCCACCCAGAGTTGGAATAAAACCTAAAAAAAAGAAAAAAGGACTAGATCAATAAAAAAATACTGGTCAACATTCAAACAAACTACAAATTTGTTTATCTTTACTTCTGGCTTAAATTTTTCCCTTTATCCTAAATAATGACTATAGCTGAGCTTGAACTAACTCTAAGATTAGCCAAGAATGTTATATCAAATTACGTAGTCATGGCATGTGGGAACTTCTGATCCCAATATAACAAGTAACAACAATATATAATTTAGTACAGTTCTATCCTAGATGGGAAGTGATGAGGGAATGAGATACATTTATTAGAAATGAATCTTCATTCATGAATTATTTTTAAAAATTTTCACATAGGAGAAAAGAAGACAGCAGGATGATTGGATATATGTAACTCCAAAGAAATGAGTCACTGTTGGATCCAGAGTTTGGGGTTCAAAGTTAGACCATTCTCCTGGCCTAGCAATTAGCTAAGAAATTAACATAAAAATCAGTCCAAGAATGATCATACTCCAGGAGTGTCTGGCATGAGAAACTGCAAAACCCATTCCTGAGAGACACTTTAAATCCAGGCAGCAAAGGATTACTCCAGATACAGTACTATTCCAGATGAGGACAATATCCACAAAATAAACACATGTGGAAACAATGTAGTTGTAGCAGACAATGTAGAGGTAGCAGACAATGAAAAGAGGATAGAACCACTTTCCATAATTTAGATTCCAATTATTCACAACCATGAAAATGGATAGTGTTTTGTTTTTTGGTTTTTTTTAGACAGAGTCTTTTCTTGCTCTGTCGCCCAGGCTAGAGTGCAGTAGCATCATCATAGCTCAATGTAACTTCAAATTTATGGGCTCAATTCTGCTGCCTCAGCCTTCAGAGTAGCTAGGACTATAGGTGTGCACCAAGATGCCTGCCTACTTTTTCTATTTTTCCTAGAGACGGATCTCACTCTTGTTCAGGCTGGTCATGAACTCCTGAGCTTAAGTGATCCTCCCACCTTGGCCTCCCAGAGTGCTAGGATTATAGGCGTGAGCCACCGAGCATAGCCTAGATGATTTTATTAAATGAATTTTTAAATTATGTGAAGATTTAAGATAATTTCATGTAAATCTATTTTACCATTAGCTAATTTTTAAAAAGTGAACAAGGCCAGATTTCCAAATTGCTAAAGACACAATATCTATGAATTCTTGAATACAAACAAGCTTACTTGCAAGTCTTCTTATTTAACTATTAAATTTTATGATTACAACAACTTTCTTTATTCCTTTATTCATTCACTCAGAAATGATTTCTTGAGCATCTATGATGTGTCAGGCAGTGAACAAAAATGAAAAAATCACGACTCTGATGGAGCTTATATTCAAGTGGCTTGGGTGGGGGACAGGGAGGGATAGATAATAATCTACAAGTAAAAGACAGTGTTTCCCTTCTGTGGTAGTGACTGTCTAGGGAAAAAAAAGATAGTTTTTTTTGGTTGATGGGGCTATGGAGAAAAATACAGCAAAGAAGGGGAATAGCAAATGTGTGTGTATATGTGTGTGTATATACATATGAGGGAGGGAGGGAGCGAGAGAGAAGGGATGGGAGGAGGTGAGGAGAAGGGGGTGGTCAGAAATGTCTCTAAAAAAGTATCACCTGAAGGAAGTTAGCCATAAAAGTATCATCAGGGAAGAGAGCTCCAGGGAGCATGAGGTTTAAGTCATATGGCAGGAGTAGCCAGCCATTCATTTATTGCTGAACGTTTAGGCAGTGTTCCGTTCCGTATTTCGCTATTATAAGCACAAAACTAACAGGCAACTTGGCACATAAAGCTTGACTATATTTAGAATAATTTCCTTCAGAAAGATTTGCAGAAGTGGAATTACTAATTCAAAGGATAAATCATTTAAAAGGCTATATGTCAAATCGCATTTTTTTCTCTTACCAAGTTGTGATTTGATCAAATTTCATCCTTAAACAAATAACTTCAGGGAACTGAGGAAACTAAGAAAACTATTGTAGCAGCTTACGTAAGAGATAATGATGGCTAGAACTAGCCTGGTGGGAGGGGATATAGAAAAAAGTGGATGGGTTCAAAATTCATTTTGAAGGTAGAACTGACAGAAGACTGCTAACAAACTGGATATGAGAGGGTAAAAAAGAGGGATAAGAAGGATGGTGCCCAGGTTTCTAGTTTAAATTGTATCAGTGCCATTGACTGAGAGGTTAGAATGAGGGTAGGAATAAGTCAAGGCAAATTTTAAGTAACAGGAAAGAAAGAAAAACAACAACAGGGAAATTAAAACATTTATGTGGATTAGAAAAATTTAAAGATGTTGAAGTTTATACAGTCACAAAACAAAACAGATCTTGATAAATGCTGTCAACTACACTTGCACTGATTTTCATGGTGTCACAGGAAGTTTTAAAGACTAGAAACAAAGAAATATCTAAGTAGAGCTTGTAGAATATTGAAAAGGAATTTAAGATATTTGGATTAACATCTTAAAAATACTACTTGAATTTTGCTGCAAAAATGGTTTTTGTTACATCAAGTATAGGTACCATAAATCATTACCAATTCCATATTATTGAACTTTTAATTTGTTTCCAATGTTTGCTGCTGTAGTAATCTCATGAATATACTTTGGGTTTATCTTTGATTACTTCTTGGGATAAATCTGTAAAGGTAAAATTGCTGGATTAACAGGTATACACCTTTATGAAGATTGGTATTCACTGCTAAAATGAACCAGTTTATACTTTCACCACTAGTGTGTCAAGTTTCCCTACATCTTCACTGATAATGAATATTACCAACTTTCAATATCTCGGCAAAATGCTTACCTTATTACTTTTATTTGTATTTCTTTAAGTACTAAGATTGAAAATTTTATCATATTTATCGGTCATTTGTATTTCTTCTTTTGTAAATTGCCAGTTCATGCACCTGACCTACCTTCTGCAGGTTTTAGACACCTTAGTGCTCTTCACATAGAAAGAATTCAAGCCCTTTGTTATAAATCATTGCAATTTTTCTTGAGCTTGTTTGCATTTAAAAGTACACAGTATTTGAAGTTGGAAGTTTAATTTTTATGTAACTAAATGTATCCTTTTATATGGTTTTTAAAAAATGAAAAAAATTCTTGTCCTAAACAAGAATTTTAGAGATAGTGCTTTTTCCATGTTTATTGAAACAAATGGTTAGTCATAAAATTACTCATAATGGCTTCCAATTAAAAATTAAATTCACTTATGTCCAAACTCTATTTTAAGGAATTTCTTATATTAAGAATTTTAATTATTTTGACATCAAAATATAAGGATCTCCTCATCCAATCTTTCTGATGCCCTCAGCTTATAAAGACAGCGTCACGAAGGCATTTATGATGATGGTATTCAGCAAACAAATGAAGGGGAACAGGTGCACCGTTTACATTCAGAAAGCACAGGCACAATCCAGGTGCATACATCTTCTCTTGAGCCCTTCCCTTACAGATATGGATTACCTTCAATGCAGGCAGGCTGAAGCCATCGGTAAAGTTATGTGCTTCCTCTTCTGAAATCTGCTCTTCACTAAGTCCAAGGCCCAGCTCCTTAAAAGGCACCACACAGATGTAGTTGGTTACATTGTCACTCTCAGAGTTCAGGGGGTAGGTTAAATTAGGTTAAGGCAATCAACAAAGCCTTTTCATTAAAGCATAAGAGTGAAGGTAAAATTGTCCTAAATTACAGTTACTAATCTTTATTCTGAATTTTTACATGAGGAGATTTACAACAGTTTTTAAACAAATTTATCTTAAAATCTAACATATTAATATAAGTATTCTCAGATATCTTAGAGGATACTTGTGAATGCAGTTTCTTTATGTCTAAATAATTAAAAGTTTGACTCTGCAAAAGTGCTAAAGTGCTAATTTAGTTATTTTTGACACCTACCTTTTGAAGCTATATTGTGTATTTCATTGTGTCATGGGGTGGGGAACCTGCGGCCTTGGGGCCACATGTGGCCTTCTGGATCCTTGAATGTAACCTTTTGACTGAATCCAAATTTTACGGAACAAATCCTAATAAAGGGATTTATTTGTATTTCTTTTAAGTATGAAGATTGAAAATTTTATCACATTCATTGGTCATTTGTATTTCTTCTTTTGTGAACTGCCAGTTCATGCACCTGACCTACCTTCTGCAGGTTTTAAACACCTTAGTGCTCTTCATACAGAAAGAATTCAAGGGATAGTTTTAAAAATGGGATTTGTTCTGTGAAGTTTGGATTTGGTCGAGGGGGTCACACTTGCGGATCTGGAGGGCCACACATGACCTTGAGGCCACAGGTTCCCCACCCACAGCTCAGTTGAACATTATTTAAAATACATGGACTACAGATATAAGTAGCACTAAGCCTGCTCCATATAGGTTGTTTGGCATAGACTACTGTTATGTTTCCTCTGTCCTCTTCCTTATAGACACATCAATCATGTCAATAAAAATGATTTTCCCTTTAATTGTTTTTGTAAAGAATTATATCCATACAATTCTTGATATTGGACCATCTCTATATTTCTACCATATTACTATTTGGTCATATTGTAATAATTTTTTGATATGGTGCTAGATTAAATTTATAAATATTCTATTTAAGTATTTTATACCTCTATTTGTTAAGATTGATCTATACATTTTATTCTTTGTAAAATGTGTTTCGATAGTGAGATTATAGTATTTTCATGAATAAAATGGTGTAGGGAAGCTTTCTAACCTTTTCTATGGTCTGAAATTTTTTTTAAACTGTCTGGACCTGATAGTTAAAAATTTTATTCAATTAGTTTTCGAGTAGGTAATTCATTCACAGGATTCAAAATTCATGAGGGTCCTCTATCCAAAGGCAAAGGCAATCCTTGTTACTAGTATCTTGTGCATCCCTCAAGATATTTCATGCATTTATACATTAAAGCAAGTCCAAATATAAATGTGTGTATCTGGGGATATGTAGGTATATGTATACATATGTGTGCAAACATACGCAATGTATTCATCCCTGCATAAATACAGTTCCTTTTATATACAAATGGAAAAATATTATACTGATCTGTGTACTTCATACTTTTTTTGACTTAATATAACTTGGAGATCATTCCTTATCAGGGCATCAGGAACTCTATCATTGTTTTTTCTTTAATATTGCATATTTTTCATTGTTTATATATAACCAGGTATTTTCTTTTTTAAATGGAATATTTTACAGTCTCTTCAAGTTTTTAAATTATTACTAGGTCAATTTTGCAGATTTGTATTTTGATAAGAGATGAACCATTTTCTCCTACATTTTCAAAATTGCTGCCAGAGAGTTGCATTTATTAGTCCTTTATAAATTATTTTAATCTTTCACATCCATCCACTGCATTCTCTTACTAATCTTGTATATTTCTGCTCTTTGCTTTGATCAGGCATATGAGGGTTTACATTGGTCTTTTCAAATGGTTGGTGGATTCTTTTTTTACTTTAATTCCTTAAGGTTTCATGTAGGGAGAATATGATCTGAATCTCATTTCATACTCGGATCCCAAACTTACTGTGCTCCAGTAATGATGATCTTCTTTGTATACTTCAGTCATGCTAAATCCATTCCTGCCACAAGATCTTTATACTTGCTGGTCTATCTAAGTGAACACTCTTCCCCACAATCTTTCTCATCATTCAAATCTCAGTTTAAATGACAGCTCTTCAGAAAGGCTTTCCCCTACCATTTAATTAAAAGCCTTTGGCTTTTTTCTTTATAGCAATTATTTTATATGAAAAATCTCATCTGTTCATTTTTATTGGTCATCTCATCCACTAGAAGGTAAGTTAATGAGAACAAGGATCTTGTCTATCTTGTTCACTGTTATGTCCCCAGTTTCTAGAAAAGTGACAAGCACAGGGAACTCACACAATCTGCAATCTAATCCTCCCTCTCACTCCCTACTCCAACTATAAGCTCCATGAGGCAGGGCTCATGTCTACTATGCTTAGCACTGCATATCTAGTGATTAGCATATTGTCTGGCACTAAGTTTATGCTACATAATTATTCACTGAATGACTAACTACGTGTAGTTTACAAGCCGCACTGTCATATCCCTATTTCTTTCCACATGTTCTTGCTTCCTTCCATCTGGAATACAGACTCTTATCATCCTCATGGCCAATTCCTACTTGTTCTTTGAGGCTCAACTCAGACGTCACCTCCCTAAAAACTTTCTCTGACCCCATAAGCCAAGTATATTGCTCTGCTATGTTAGAAGGCACCCTGGGCATTTATATTGTATTATGATTGCTGGCCTATCGTTCATACTCAAAAATCTTTAGAGGTGGGTAGTATATGTTTTTACTCTGTCTTCCTAGCACCTAGAAGAATGGTTGACCTGTAGTAGGCAGGCATTTAGGCGATGAGGGAACAAAATGGATAAATTCTTAATGAAAACTAAAATACTTTGTCTCCATTTCCAAAGAAGCAGTCTAATATAGTAAGTATATACATAGAAAAGGCTTTAAGTCGTACGATTTCCAAAGAAGCAGTCTAATATAGTAAGTATATATATAGAAAAGGCTTTAAGTTGTACGTCCTACATTCAAGACACAATCTATTAGTAGTTGTGTGACAATGAGCAAGTCACTTAACCTCTATTTTAGTTTTCTTACAAAGTGGAAACAAGAGAATCTAGCAAGGAAGGTATATATAAGGACATAATGATAGAACATACAGTGTTCTATAAAATTTAAGTATTATATTTACCAGTGCTATAGTACCCAACATACTGAAGGTACAAAGTAGTCTTTTTGCCCTTCATTTACTCATAATTTAACTTACCTATGAGTCTTTACTAAAACAAAGATCTTACACAACTTTATTTTCTGACTAATAGAACTAATTTCCTGATGTAGTAAATTTAAGTGACAGACTTATTGTTATCAGTCCTTGAGAGCTTACTATAAACTAGATATCACATTATATGCATTATGTCATTTGATTTTAACAAAAACACAATAAGGAAGATTATGTTATTATTCCCATTTTAAAGATGAGTAAAGCAAAGTTCAGAGAGGTTAAGAACCTTGCTTAAGGTCACTAAGCAGTAACTGATAACAGCCAAAATTTGAACTTAGCCAATCTGTCCCTAGAGCCTGTTTATTTTGTGAAAAGGAAAGGCTTCCTGTTGCCAGTTTATTATCATGATATGATGCAAATTTGCCATGTTCAGAAATTTTTTTAAATGTCAGACTTGGCTGGGCATGGTAGCTCATGCCTAGAATTCCAGTACTTTGGGAGGTCAAGGTAGAAGGATCACTTAAGCCCAGGAATTCAAGGTTACAGTGAGCTATGATCACTGTAAGCCACTGCACTCTAGCCTGGGTGACAGAGCAAGACCCTGTCTCAAAAAGAAAAAAAAAAGTCAGACTTAGCAAAGCCAGTCTTTTCCACTTTATTCTTTGGACCAGTAAAGAGAGGGAATTCAAATTTTTCCTTGTTAAAAATGAGCTACACAAGAGCAGAACTTTCTTCCTGTTATTATCATTCCCCCTAGAATGTATTTCCAGTTTTAAAATAAAAGTGATGATAGAAACTAGCTTCAAAAAAGGCAATCTCAATTTATAGTTAACATTTACAGGATGCAACTATAATACCTATATTCAAGACTCTGGAAACATTGCTTATTCTCATGTATAGACAGAAAAGGATATTTTTTCAGCATATATAGGGTAGCTAGCCTTGCTGCTTGAAAGTTGGCTCTTACAGTTCTGTAGACAGCTTTCCGAAGACCGATGAGATGCTGACTGGGATGCTGTCCAGCTTTATTAAATGGGCAAGCAGCACTGACCCTGTCAAGCAAACTTGAAAAGTAAAATGTGATACAACTGTACAGGTGTCCTAAAGTCTTTGTTTTCTAAATTGACAATTCTATTAAACTTAGAAAACATATTCCTTTCTCATGATTTTCATTAGAAAATGATTATAAGTATGCCAACTCGGGTCTCATAATACAGTAATTTCTTTGATACACATATAGCCACCAGAAAAAAAGACAAATAAAAAATTAAAATCTCAAAGAGTAAAGGCTTCCTCTGATGTGGGGAAACAATGAATTTTAGTTGAGACATAATAGAAACGTAGGAATATTTATGTGAGAATTTCTATCTTTTTTACATAGACACTTTATCTGCTAAAATATACTAACGCAGAAATACTTTACATTCAGTTTTCAAAATCTGTATCTATAAAAAATATGAAGGCCCTAATTATAAACACTTTCACATTCTTAATATACATTTACATATGTTCACTAATCATATATTTGGTCACTTGTACAGAAAAAATACTGTATAGAAATACATTCTGTACATTTACAAAAGTAGGGAAAAATTACTTACCCACCTGCTGCCACTGGCACTTACCTACTCAAAATGAAGTAGGGGACGCGGAAAGATAACAGGACCAGTGGCCAGCAGGGGAATGCAAGTAGAAAGGCAAAGTAAGGGTTACTATGTAGTAGCATAGCTACTCTCAAAACTGTTCAAGAGGAAGCACATTTCATGGCATTTTCCATAAGATTAATGGGGCGTACCTATTTGTAACAATGACATATAATGTACTATGTTTTATAACTGAAAATACACATGATTAAATATTACATAGCTATCAGATAATAGTTTTTTTTTAACTAACTAATAACCTTTCCCAATAGTAAAACAAAACACTGGCATTTGTAAATTTCTTGAACTATAACCACAAACTTATAAAATAAGACATCTAACTCAAAACTTTAAAAATGTTAAACCATATAAAAATATATCCAGGCATTAAAAATCTACAAAAAGGCCAAGTGCAGAGGCTCACATCTATATTCCTAGCACTTTGGGAGGGTGAGGCAGGAGGATCACTTGAGGCCAGGAGTTCAAGACCAGCCTGGGCAACAGTGAGCTCTCACTCTAGAAAAAAATAAAAAAATTAACCAGGCATGGTGGCACACGCCTTTAGTCCCAGATACTCAGGAGGTTGGAGGAGAAGGATTGCTTGAACCCAAGAGCTGGAGGTTGCAGTAAGCTATGATGACATCACTGCACTCTTGTCTGGGCAACAGAGTCAGACCCTGTCTCAAAAAGGAAAAAAAAAAATCTACAAAAAGGCCAGGCACGGTGGCTCACGCTTGTAATCCCAACACTTTAGAAGGCCAAGATGGGAGAGACCAGTAGTTCGAGATCAGTCTGGGCAAAATAGTGAGACCCCATCTCTTAAAAAAAATTAGCCATGCATGGTGGCATGCACCTGTATTCCTAGCTACGTGGGAGGCTGAGGCAGGAGGATCTCCTGAGCCTAGGAGTTCAAGGTTACAGTGAGCTATGGTTGCGTCATTGCACTTCAGCCTAGGTGACAGAGCGAGACCCTGTCTCTTAAAAAAACCAAAAAACACAAAACAAACAAACAAAAAACCCTATAAATAGCAGAGGATGATGACAAACAGGCTTATTTTAAAACAAGGAAATTAATGCAAAAAAGGGGTTAAATTATTTGCTACAAGAGGACCAACTGAGGCAAAAACAAACTGCATTCATGATTTCAACATATGGCACTATTGCTTGTGTCCCATTTTAGTAAATCAGCTTTAAAAACTGAAAATACTTCTAAAAAATTATGATTCAAGATTATTCCTCATAATTTTTTCAAACCATTATCCAGTTAGATAAAGGCAAATAAATGAAGCACAGTTTCTTCTAGTATTTCTTCTGTCTGTCTGCCATCTTAATGGGTAGAAAGTATAATCTGTAGGTGAATCATGTCTAACCCACTTTACCTCTTCATGCCCAACCCATACGTATGGGGAAATGTTAGAAAATCACAAAAGGCACAGAATCCTATATACTTGCCTAAACTTTACTTGGACACATAGCCACTTTGCTTAACCAGGCGATCCTCTCAATAAAATGAAAAGGAGCTATTAATTAATTTGTGATTTTTAACTTTTAAAATTTGATACTCAAACAACTTAAAATGTGCTATCCTCTATCAACAAGAAGTAGACTTCACTAATGGAAAGACAAATAAGTCAACATATACTAAGGACTATTATACTTTTAATTGAGCAGAAAGCAAAGTTATAAAATCCCTCTTAATGTCCTGGGATTGCTGTATAGAACATAACAGAGTGAAGAACAAAATGATTCCTGGAAATTATTTTAATTTTCTGTTCCATAATTTTCCAGAAACAGTGTTTATGTCAAGATTGTGTAAGTAGTGTTCTAGAGCTGAGCAGAGTGAAAGATGAGGTGACTACCAGAGGTTCTTAACTCCCCCTTTTCATGATTTTCCAGATACAACTAATTAAGAGCAATCATTATCCTTTACCATGTACTTACTTTCTCTCACCTATAGACTGCAAAGGTTATATAAGTTATATAAATTATTAAATATACCAGGGTACAACTGTCATCTGTTAGTGCTTAGCAGACAGCCTAGTATATTGGAAATAGACTTTAGAGTCAGATGGAATGGATTTGAATAGAAATGCTCTACCACTTATAATTGTATGCCTTTAAGTGTATGAAAAAGTGACTAACATAGCATAGTTGGTGCTCAGTAAATTGTAACTTTGCCTTTAATAACAGACTAAGTAGCCAGTATATCCTGTAGCTTAATATACTTACAGCTAGACTGGTGAATATTTAATTTCCCAAGGCAATGTGAAACATCACAATTTGCATGACATTCTGAGAGTATCAGTGCCATAACATCTGCTAATATTTACCTAAAGAGTATTATTAATACATGTCAAGATTTTTCAAAATAAATTTATATCAAATACATCTATCATTTAAACTTTGGCATTTAATAGGGAGTAAAGGGAGCAAGCATTTACTGGGTAACTATTGCATGCTAGGTTCAGGGTAAGTCATCCTCCATACGTTTTCTCATATAATCACATGGTAATATACAGAAATAATCATGATTCTTGAAGTACTTTGGTTTCTCAAAGTAGATAAGCAGAATCATACCACATATTAAATCTAGCACATAATATATTTACTCCTTCACTTAGCAGTTAATAGACTTTATTAAGTGCTAAAAAGATACCCACTTTTTTCCTATAAATGCAATAAGGAAATGAAAGTGGTAATAGATACTCTCCTTTAACTATGTAGTAGACAAGACTCATTTAAAAATTAAAATTAAAAAATGAACTCACAGTGTAAATCCTCTGGAAATTACTTCAGTTTCTTGAATGAGACGTAAAGCTTTCCTCACAAGGTTAGTAAAAGCTCGGCTATTTGCTGCCATATCTTCCAAACGAATATTATATTTTTTTAGGGTCACTTGTAGTTTGGCTGTCCTCCAAAATCGCAAAGCTCTTACGACCAGATAAACAAATATAATCACTCCCCATACCAGCCAGGAAGATATAATCCACCAAGTGGGAAACATAATGAGCAAACTAATGAAGGCAAATAGCACTGAGACATCCCTAGGAACAGAGAAATCAAGAAAATGATATCCATCAGATTAGATAAAGAACGATGAGTTAATCAGTAAAAACAATTATAAATTTAGGTTTAATGAAATAGATAAAATGCTAGCTTCTTTGCAAAGCATAACTTTAAAAAATATGACATTTAAGAAGGTAATGTGAAATAGTTTTAAAATATATAGCAACTACATAATGGTGCTTGTTATTAAAATCTAAGCTGATAAATTTAGGTAAAGGACATTAGAAATAGGTGTCTTCTGGAACCAGGTAAAGGTGATTTCACAAAAGAAATTTAAAGAACTTCTCTGTAGGTGCTGACTGATGCTGAGCAGCATCGACAAAAGGCACCTACACTTTCTAAATACATATAGTCTGCAACTGGAAATATCATCTGTTGTCTACAAGGTAAAATCAAAGTTCATTAGCTCAGTCTGCAAGACCTCTCAAATCCTGGCCCAGCCAGGCATGGTGGCTCACGCCTGTAATCCCAGCACTTTGGAGGCAGGAGGATTGCTTGAGGTCAGGAGTTCAAGATCAGTCTGGGCAACACAGCAAGATCCCATCTCTACAAAATTTTTTTTTTAAATTAGCCAACCATGGTGGTGAGTGTCTATAGTCCCAGCTACTTGGGTGGCTGAGGCAGGAGGATCACCTAAGCCCACGAGTTTGAGGCTGCAGTGGCCTATGATCATGCCATGGCATTTTAGCCTGGGTAACAGGGCAAGACCATGTCACTTAAAGAAAAAAAAAAAGCTGGACCAAACCATGTCTTGAGTCAATTCCAAATCCCAGCCTCCATGCACTATAAACCAGGACATCTCTCCCTCTCTTTTCCTTTTTGTCTGGTGTTAATCCCATATTTAGTACCCAAATCCTACTCCTTCAAACTCTCCTCTGTGAAGATTTTACCAAAAGCTTAAAATGGCTGCCTCTAATTCTAGTCAACCTCTCCTTTGTGACCCCAAAGCAATTGTTTTATTTCTCTTTTATGACACATATATAATAAAATTATGGTAATAAATACAAAAAAATGTTATCTTCTGAAATGACTGTTTTTTCTGAATATAAAAGATATGCTCAAGGTCAGGAGTTTGAAACCAGCCTGAGCAAGAATGAGACCCTGTCTCTACTAAAAATAGAAAGACATTAATTGGCCAACAAAAATATATAGAAAAAATTAGCCAGGCATGGTGGCGCATGCCTATAGTCCCAGCTACTTGGGAGGCTGAGGCAGAAGGATTGCTTGAGCCCAGGAGTTTGAGGTTGCTGTGAGCTAGGCTGACGCCATGGCACTCACTCTAGCCCGGGCAACAGAGTGAGACTCTGTCTCAAAAAAAAAAAAAGA
>CAUYRT010004848.1:0-23445 GCA_963574885.1 Lepilemur ruficaudatus | reverse complement strand
TAGTGCAACCTCTGTGGAAAGCAATATGGTTTTTAATACTTGATTTAAAATAATGTGGTAGATAATTGGGCTGATCATGTTTTCCATCTTTTCTTATGTCAGTTTTGGTAAGTTGTCTCGTAAGGAGTACATCTATTTCATTGAAATTAAAATTATTTTCAAAATATACTTAATTTTTGCTAACTGTAGGATCAGTGTACTTGAAAAGAATGTGAATTCTGGCATTACTGGGATTGAGTTCAGTGTACAAATACACAGACACATACACCTGCATGGATTATTAAATAGGTCAAATTTGTTATCTGTGTTTTTCAGGTCTGCTGTACTCTTAGCAATTTTCTGTATGACTGTTCTGTCACCTACTGAGCTACCTTTTACATATGTGAATCTGCTATTTCATCTTATAATTCTTTCATTTTCTGCTTCATATTTGTTGAAGCTATACAACACATATACAACAAGCTATCCATAACATGGTGCTATCTTCTTGCACAGATAGCCTTTTATCGTTACAAATGTCCCTCTTCATTATCTTAAAGTCTTACCTTAAAGTCTAATGTGTTTTTATTAATGAAAGTACACAAGCTTTCTTTTGGTAGTATTTGCAGGGCATATAATTTTTTTCATACATTCCTTCTCAAAATGTCTTTATCATTATGTTTAAAATGTGTCTCCTATGGGTAGCCTATAGTTCATTTTTTATTCAATATTTTTTAATCTTTTACCTATTTAGTTCATTTGTAATTAATGTAATTATCAATATATAAGTTTATATTTATCTTCTTTCCATTTGTTTTCTATTTATGTTAAAAAATTATTTCTTTTTTCTTTTTTCCTTCTTTATATTAGTCATATATATTTTTGTTATTCTTATTTCTCACAATTATATCATTATTTTAATATTCTTTTAGTATTAATATTTTAATATTTCATTATTTTAATTATCTCTGTGGAGATAATACTCTGTACCATTGACTTACACAATCTATGACAAATTATTTCTTTACAACTTCCCCAGTAATGCTACAAAATGGTACAATTCCAGTTACTACTCTCCCTCCTTTTGCATTATTGTTTTCACACATTTTAATAACAGATATATTTGAAACTTTTTTCAATATAACAAGTTTTTTTTTGTTTTGTGTAACATTTTTTTAATATTTATATTCATACTCACCCTGGCTAATATTTTTATTCTTTTATGTATTGTTTAATTCCATTGTTTCATGGATAATTTTCCTTCTGCTGAAATAATTTGCTGTTAATTTCAGCCTGCTAACTTTTGTCAGATATTTTATGTCTGAAAATATTTTTATTTTACCTCCATTTTGGGAGAACGTTTTTGCTGTGTATGCAATACTAGGTTGGCAGCATTTTCTTACAGCCCTTTTAAAATATCATTTTACTAGCTTCTTGCTTCTGTTCTTTCTTCTAGAAGTCAGCCTTCACTCTTACTTTGCAGGTAATAAATTTTTTTTGTCTGGTGCCTTTTAAATTTTTCTGTTTAGTTTCAGTGTTTAGCAGTGTGTTCATTTAATTTTTATTTCTTCCATAGCCTCTGCTTCCTTTTAAAATATACTTTTTTGCATCATTTCCATGATGTAAAACCTAACGCAGTCCACCTCTCTTGAATCTTGCATATCATACTCATATCTGTTTGCCTTAGCCCAACTTCTAGAGATACAGAATGACAGTCGACTCTGTATCCTTCCCTTACAAGTACCTATAATGATATTCCGTGGTACTTGTTATGTAAAGAACAATCTTTTAAGAATTAACTGAATTAAAGTAGCATTGACATCCTCCTGTGAAAACTGAGGATACAACAAAGGTATTTGCCAACTAGGAGCAAAGGGGGCAGATCTTGTCTCTCTTATCTCTCCGGCGTTGGATCCACCACGCACGGCAGGCACACCTGTACACACACAATCTCTCACGTCCAGTGACAGAACCGTATCAGATATTCAGGCAAACGATGGTGTTTTTGCCATCTCTGAATATTCTGACATCTGATGCTGACCATATCGCCCAGGTTGTTCCAAATACTTTTCATGTACAAAGGTAACTGATCGTATTTTTCAATAGTTATTCAGCATTATATAGAGTTAATGTTTTTCAGCCACAGTGAAAATTGTTATTGAACCTTTGTCTTTTGGATTAAGAAGTAATTGGCCTAGTCAGGGTAGGTGTTAATTTCTAAAATCCCTGCCCTACATTGTAACAGAGTAAGGGAAAAAAAAAAGGAGCTATGCTTCACAATCTATGTTAGCTATCCTACACAAAGTATGCCTAAAAGCAAACAATGTTCCATTGTCATCCAAATATAAGCTGGTCATAAATATAAATAAAATTATAAACAAAATAAAGTATAAATAAATTACAAGATAAAATATTTCTCTCTATCTGCCTCCCAAGCACAAGCTCTAATTAAAAGCCCTTGAAATTAATGTCAAATTGACTTTAGTTTTGTTGTCACTTAACTAGTTTACAATGCAATATACCATTATTTCTCACATGTTTAAGTCTCAAAAGGATCTAAGGTCAAATCAAAGAACACGTGTACTCAAAACATGAGCAAAAAGAAGTAAAAGTGTCCATACAAAGAAGTTAAAGATTCTCATATTTTATGATAATGATTCTCATCTCCTTCAGCTTAAAAAATATCAAGGCACTTCAATTTGAATGACCTATTCTTCGTGTATTCTCACCAAGCTGCACTTAAGTACTGCAATTAGAAATCCATTAATAACATCAGGTTTTTCTTTGCCCAGTAGAGGGCAGTGCTACATATGGAAACCAACATATTTCTAGGCTCTAAAAGAGTTTGTGAATGAATGACCCCATTAACTCCTGTACCTGGAATAACTCAGTATTGCTTCTTGATACAGAGAATCAAATCCAAAGGAACGACGTGGCAATAGAGATACGGAGAAGGGAAATGTGCATACAGCTAAGCAATAATTACAGAGCTGTGGCAGCATTGATAACAATAATGTTAATGTTTAACGTGAGTAATACGGGTTTTCAAATAAGTCAAGCAGAAATGTATGGGAGAGTCAGAAATTAGAATTAATATTCAGAAGTGATATTTTAAAAACATATAAATTATATTTTATTTTTCTTCCTGCTTACTGCAGTTAAGATAGGTAAAATCCTTGAAGATTAATGCTCTGAAAGACGTCATAATTTAGTTTGATGTCAATTCTAACTATTGAAGCTTTTACTCCAGTTGAATCTCTGCAGTGATTGATTCATTCTTTTGAATCAAAAATTCCAAATTAATGGTCCAGTTTTAGTTCACTATATATCTTATGATGATATCAATATCCCAGCACCAAAAATTGAAGTAATATTTCCTAAAAAACATCATTCTCAGGCATATTGAAATAATAACAAAACAGATTTTTTTCAACATTGCAGTACTTTAAAATTCTAGGAGCTGTAATATGTGTATTAGAACAAAACAACATCTACTTTTTCCCACTATGTATAGTTTCATTTGTTTCTACTCAATAAATTTATCAAACCAGCTTCCAAAAATTGCCATGTTAATTTGTCAGTTATACAAGTTTGACACATATCCTCTTAGATAGAATGTTTACCTTCAAACATTTCCATAATATTTCTTAATTTTAATCACTCCCTTAAACCTATTTGATTTTTATTTGTAAATAGAAATATAATTAATTATTTAGAAAAGGATTGATTCTGGATGTTTAGTCTTTAGCTCCCTTTTTCAGACTTAATATTTAGGCAGAAGGAAATATATCTTCTTTATCTTATAAAGTGATTAGAAATAAATATATGATGATGATGATGACGATGGTGGTGGTAGAGCTTCCACAGGATTTCTTCTCCACTCTATTTTTTAAATCTTAACTACGAGGAGTGTCTGAAAAAACAATGAAATAAGCATGAACTTGAGTTAAACATGTCCAGTTAGTTCATGCTGTAGCACCAAAACCAACACAGCCATATACATGCTGACTCTCCTACTACAGCTCTTCACTGGAAGGAGAAAAAATTGGGAATTGGACTGAAAATTACCATTCAAAATAGTTGCTTTTAAAAAAAGATACTATCTACAGAAAGCTATAGGAAACAACTACAAATTACTTTACATTTAATAATTTGACCTGAAAACATGAATTCAAAATCTTCCGTAATCATGAAGAATTCATTGATATAAACGATTAAATGAGAAGAAAGAAGAGCTAATTCAAATGCGAGAAAGTTATTTTATGACTTATAGTGAAATGCTGTTAGTTTAGTTCTAGGTTCTGCTTTCTCTTATCTGGTTAAACTTTGTTATCATATTAGTTAATTGGATGCAATATTATGTTCCTGGCAAGGTCGAAGCAAGTATATATACAGGCAACTGTATAAGAAGACCTCATTATGACCAGATGTGCCTGTGACTAATATCTGCTGATGACTCCTATTAGCTCTGCAAATCACTTTTTATTTCATGTTGGGCAAATTATTAAAACTTCTTTGAATCTCTTCTTCACCCCTCAAGTTAGAATTATAATACCCATCTATCTTACCAAAGAGTGGTGTTAATTTGAAAAGAGATGATAAATGTGGAAGTGTGAAAACATCTTGCAAGTGCAAAAGTGCTTTGTAAATATCTGGGTGTATAATTAATTGGGAATATATGCAGAAATTAAAACTGGCATATTAGAAACTCTATTGCATACCGCATCATTTGGGAAAATTGTTTAAAAAGATAGTTTTGAATGAAAAGGTTGCATTGGTTTGTAGCAAGCAGATCATTATCTATAACACCATCATAATTTTTTGTATTTGCTTTGTGGAAATCATGTTTACATTTTTCAGTTTTGCCTGAATACTGATGGGTTCATTTAGTGAGCCAGAACTAATAGTGTTAAATATATGCATAAAGTACAGCACTCCTGTGATTTACATTTTTCCTTTAAAGATAAATTTTATTTTTAGCCGGGCATGGTGGCGCATGCCTGTAGTCCCAGCTACTCGGGAAGCTGAGGCAGAAGGATCGCTTGAGCCCAGGAGTTTGAGGTTCCTGTGAGCTAGGCTAATGCCACGGCACTCTAGCCCAGGCAAAAGAGTGAGATTCTGTCTCAAAATAATAATAATAATAATAAAATAAGGATAAATTTTATTTTTAGATAAGTGAACTTCAAACTCACTCAGTGGGAAAATTTTACTGGCAACCCACTGACTAGAAAACCCTGGCCTGTATAATAGAGATTTATATTCAGAATTACTGTATATCCTGTGTCTCCTACTTGGGAGTTCTTTAAGGGACTAAGGTCATGATGCCGTAAGTATTGTCTTGGAAGGAAACAACGCATCTTACATCCCTCTAGACAGTCATCCACAACAAGCACCATCAAGAGCCAAGTCCTTCCCAGATTAGGAAAAAAAAAAAAAAAAAAAAACAAAAGAAAAAGTGCTCCTCAGAAGAAAGTGTTCCTCATAATCACTTTCTCAGAAGAAAAGCTGTGTCCCTAGCTTTAGATCTAGCAACATAGTAAAGAGGTAGCTAAGCTGAGAAATAACGAGGTACCTGAACGCATGCCGTGGATGATGTACGTAACAGCATCAATGCCATGGAAAGGTAGAACAGAATGGTGAATTGGAGAGAAAAGAAACGATGTTGCAAAAACAAGGTAACATCTGTGGAAAAATTTTTAAAGAAATCAAAAGTAGATAGAAAGCTGGTACTAGGACAGTGAGAGGTAAGTTGGAACATTGACTGGTCCATGCAAGTCGGAGGAGGTGATGGCAGAGTGTTATTGTAAAAGGAACATGACGAAATAATGCTTGATGGAAGATCCACTGCTATGGATCTTGGGAATGTTCTCATACAGCTAAGTATAGGTGCTTGTTTAATTATTTTTATGTGAGTTTAACCAGTTAAAGTGATATCATGATAATATCTGAATAAGATAGAACAAAAAAGTCACAGAATCCAATCCATGGAAAGTTAGAGAGTTCGATTCCTAGTTATTACAGCAAGAAACTCAGAACCGCAGAGCTGAGCGTTCTGTCCCAGGTGCTAAGCAGTTAGGAAGGGAACAAAGGTCAACTTTTATGTCACTATATTTTGCAAGTGCTTATTAGAATTCGTAATACATTTTCCAACATTTTTTAAAGGAACAAGAAATAAAATGCCCTTGCTGTAGAAATAGAGTTTCTACTAATTAAATCATAATTAGTTAAAACCATGTAATTCTATTTAATTTGATTATATGCCTTTATTCTTCAGAATAAGAAAGAGTGTCTCTATGGTTATACTTACATTTTTCTTTTGGTAGGTATCCAAGTACAGCTTTTTGCAAGTTATGTATAATATAAGCTAAAAATAATGTCTGGATATTTGTTTCAGAACAGAAGGAATTCTCGACTAATGTGGTAAATGGCATTCCCCCAGCTGCACCCATAACTATTCCATTTTGGTTACAGAGTCAGCTCCAAGACTAGATAGAACCTAAAATGTCTATCTTCGTGCACTTTAAGTTCGTGACATTCAAAATTTTAGGGATGGGAACACAGTTGCTACTGTGTACTTTAATTGATAGGTAAAGTGGCAAATTCTAACCCATTTTTCATTTCATTTATTTGAACAATATTTGAATGAACAAACCCAGGCACAAGGTATTGAAATAGGAGCTATGAGGGAAACAAAAATATATATAAGACACAGTCCTATGTCCACGTCATCTTATGGTCCACTAAGGGAGAATGCCATGGCATACATATTTTCCCATCTTTCAGATTCATTCATACACCCTTGAAACCCACATAGGAATTGTGGCTATGCCAAAAAAGAGTAGGAAATCATTATTATTTAGCTATATAAGAATTAAATAGCATTACAGGTATTAAATTAATAATTTAATTTAATCAGAATTAAATTATTTTCTTGCAATCGGTTTCTTTCCAGAGCAACCATGTCTTCACTTAGAGCCACAGGAATAATTTCTAAATGTTGGGGATTTGATTCTAAAGAACATCAAAAAGACAAATTAAAAAAAATGTTCCAAAACTCTATTCTGTAAATATTGTTTTTAAACATTATATATATCAGGCTTTTATTTTCCCCAATTTCAAATAAATCTTTCCAGCCAGCCAAGGCCTATTTAATCATCTGAAAAAAGAAAAAGAAAATAAGAAATAGGCATCATGATACCCTGAAATATACCATCCTATGTGTCAAAGATCTGGCCAACAACCAGTTTACTTATTTTTACCAATTACATAGGACCAGAGACACTTTGGAAATAATGGGGAATGGCGTTGGGTAATCACTGGCAGAGAGGAAGAGCTCTACAATCATTTGCTGATTGTGACAGGGACTTTGTCCAAAAGTGAGCCTATTTCACTTTTTGTTAGAGATGGATTGGCAAGAACCAGCAGCCCCATGGATAGTCATTAATTTTAATTGAATGAATTGAATGTCCGGTCTAGACATAATTTTTCAAACCCAATTAACAAGGTACTTAAGGTATTGGCAAAAGTCACTGCAAGGCTTCGAGTTATAATTTTAAGAATTTGAAAGATGGGCCAGATGCTTGGAAATCATAAAGGAGTCAATGCAGTAATTTTAGTTGAAAAAGGACTAACAGATGATACTGTATGCTCTGGGAAGCTCAACTTATTTATATACTTGTGCACAAGAAATCTGAACACAAATGTCAGTTTTTAAACACCTGGATGAGAGCAGACAACTAGAAAACAAATAGCACTACCTCAGAAAGAAAAAGTTATATCAGATTCATTGCATATTTCACTGTGAATAGGATCCAAAATTAATATCATGTGGTGGGAACACCTTTTGCCTTTTCAAATATTATCTAACTTGTTGAAAATATTCATATTTTATTCTTTCTTTGGCAAAGTTTTAATGTTTTTCTCCTCTAAACTGACCCATTACTTATATTTAGTCATCATGCTCTAGACTAAATTTTACCGAAGACTCACATTATACACGGTAGCGTGCATGTTTAAAATTTGTATCACAATACATCCCAGTATTACATATTATGCTGTCTAAAATAACTGTGTTTATACAGATTTACTTATTCGGTTTGATCTACACAATGCTCTTGAGTGCAAGGCAGTGCTGGTTTTGCTAAGTCAGTTTAGAGAAGAGAAGGTTATCTGGGCTCTCTCAGTGGGGCTGAGATGAGGCTTGCAGAAGACTGTGGCTGAGCTCAGGAAGCTTCAGAGCTGTCATATGGAGTGAGGTGTTTGCGCACAGCAGGCAGTGGGGGTGAGCCCACAGGGAAGCCAGCACAGGACTAGAGGACAGATGCCCTGCGTTGAGGCCAACAGGCAAGAAGAAGCTGTGAGTGGGAGACCGGCCCCACTGGGGAGACTGGCGGCAGGCCAGGGTCTTCGGTAGAATAAGTCAGAGTGAACAGGATAAGGTGGTTGTCACAAAGGCTGCCCATACTGTAAACGGATGTAAAAGAACCCTTTTGTGTGGCCCTGGCTACAAGCTTCAGGGGTGGAGTTAAAGATTGATGAGACCCACAGAAGCAGAGAGAAATGGTTGCCAAAACCCTGAAAATGTTAATTCTTAACTTATTGAGTTGTTTTATACGATACTGTGTAATATAGTATAATGTATATTATATTATTATAGTAATATATAGCATATCACATAGTAATGTTATTGTAATATATTTATAGTAAGATATTATATTAATTCTGTATGTATACATTTTTTCACACATGAGACTCTGAGAAATACATATATTTTACAGAGAGAAAGAGAACCTGCCAGGTACATGGTAGTGTGGCAGGTGCTGGTCATTTTAAAATAAAAACCTACATTTCTAATGTATGTGTCTGAGATGAATTTAATCATAACGCAACTGAAAATCCATGCAGGGCAGTCTGTTTGTAAGGATCTCAGTTCTCCCGTTGGAGCTAGCCCAGCCAGAGCCGGGGAACACGGAGACAGCAGACAGAGGCGTGGGGGCCTCGGGGAGGGAGCCAGCCGTGCCTGTGGAAGGGACCGAGCAGGGACTGGAATCCTTTCTAATTTTCCACCTCTCAGCTCAACTCAGCTCCTTTTATTTAACCTCCTCCTTCATCAGGCTTGCTGCTGCTTCTTTTTTTTTTTTTTTTCCTTGCCATATGGAAGACAAAAGCAAATGTTCACTCCCTTGCCAAACTTATAGCTGTAGACAGACCAAATGCAAGAGGAAAATACTGTGTTCAGCCGAGTTTTGACAAGTCAACGCTGCACAGGGTTGCGTTCAGTGCATAGAACAGCTGCCTGTGGCCTCTGCTACACTAGAGAGGGAGAGAATTTAACACAAACATGAAACTGGTTTTTTTTTTAATTATGTTGTTTTTATATAGCTCTCACATGAGGCACAATTTTGCCCTAATGTCTGATATGTCTGGATTGCCAAATCACCTATGAGGATGAAGGTGTCAGATGCTGCTTAAAAACTTGCAGTAACTGGGTGGCATCGCCAAGTGTCTAACTGAAAGGTAGACAGTCGCAGAGTTGCAAGATCACTAAATGGCAGACTATGACATCTCTATCTTAATCATTACTTTTCTTTTTTTTTTTTTTTAAAGAGAACATTTTTATCCTAAAAGATGGACACCGAATCTTTGGTGTCTGTGAAGGGGTGGGGCCACAGGACCAGGAGGCTGCAACTCCTCTACTCCAATCACTCCCCTAGACACCCGTGTCCCTCCCGCCTTCTTTTGTACCTGGCACTTTTCAGTCCTGAGCTTTTCCAGAATTGCAGAGGGAACAGCTCTGGTGTCAACTCTTGCATTTGCCCCCAACTAACTTTCAACACTGCACTTTTTTAGTGACCATTCATTCGCACACTTTCCTTCTACCAAAAGTAGTGTCAGATCGCTCTTCCACTGTTGTCTCACTCCCATATCTCCCTTTTTGTCATTGCAAGATTATAAATATTTTACATCTTCACTGTCATTTTTGACAGTATTTCAGGTGGTGCTTGAGTGTCCCAAAGACGAGCCACATATCTAATAATTCACTAGAAGGACTCACAGAACTGGAGTCCTTTGTACTCACTGCTATCAGTTTTTGTTTGTTTTTTATTTGTCCCCTCTGTGTTATGTCTCTTTTTATGGCTTACGTACTATATCTATTTGATTTTTTTTAATTTAGTTAGAATTTCACTGGGAGCTGGTCACGTAAGCACCCTCTGCCCAGATTTTCACCATCAATCACATTGTTTGTGCAAACAACCCAGGCACAGCAAAACAAATGTATCAGTTTGGAACAAAGAAACCATTGTGAAGGCCAAGTTCCCAGATGCCAACCAAAGGCAAACCCTGCAAGAGAGAACTTTTAGATCAGCCCCGCTGTGTTGACTCTTTTCTGCACAGCTGATAAAGAGGATAAACATATCTAAGGATGTAACTTGTTTAACAAAATTAAAAACCCTTTGATCTAGGCAGCCACTCAAAAAGGCGGTTAACACTACAAAAAATTCATACTGAATTTTGTGATGCAGCTAATAAACACTATTGGAAGTCAGAGATGTAGGGAATTATTTTGACCTCCATCAGCAGGGTTAAATGTTTAGTTGTAATCTGGACTTTGAAGCATAGGTGGAGAGTGGAAGAATTTAAGGAAGTATATAACAGCATAAACTAATATCTGATGTTCTGCATGAGTGTTCATTGTCAGATAAAAAAAACATCATCACAGAGAAATGGAATCCTTCAGGAAGCATATGAACATGAGAATTTATAGGTGCAGTATAGGTGCAGTAGGACAATGTTGAACAATAAATTTTGGCATTCTGTTGTAAGCAAAGGGAGGAATGAAAACCTTTTTTTCAGGAGAGGGATATAACGTAATTGATATTGCAGAGAAATTTATCTGGCTTGGATCCTACGATGATTCTTTTTGGGTAAGAGCGGAGCCTTATGTTATATACATGTGAAAGCACCTGAGCCAAGGCTATAAAAAAATCAAAAGTTAAGAATTTATTCTAACAAAAGGCTAGAATGAAAGTATGCATTCAAATGACAGGCTGTAACAGGCTGTCACTAGGATGTTCAGGGCAGGGGAGACAGAGGTTAAAAGGGAAATAAGGGAGTTTAAAAGGATGACAATCAGCGAAAAGTCTAGATTTTGGTTCTGAATTTCCTGCCTGCAAAATGAAAGGTTGCTGCAGATGGTCACCTGTGTAGTTCTCATTGTCATTGAAGAAGAAACATTGTCCTAGAAGAGCAAAACTTGCCCCAGATATTACCTCTGATATAACCTCCTCACAGTGGGCTTCATATAGGACAAATTGAGGGCACGTGTGTGCTTTCCTGCAGGCCGTTCAGGATGCTCTTCTAGGAGTGGAAAAGCTACCAAAATTCATGGACGTCAGTGGAAAAGCTACCAAAATTCAGCTGCAATTCTGCAAGCTCTCAGGCCCATATGGTCCCAGGATATAATTCTCTGGTGTTCTGACTTAATGGATGAACTCTCAAGAGAGAGTCAGCTTGGTCTTCCACAGTCATCCATACAAGTAACTTCTCTCAAGTCATCCTCTGAAGATGCTAGATAAAGAGTTTCAGGGTGTAGCTCTCTCAGGAGGCTACCCTGAACTTTTTAAACTAGTAGTTTCAGGGAAGCAAGGAGGCAAGAATGGAAGATCTCTCTTGAGTCTTAGGCTTAGAACCCTCCAAACTCATGAACAGCAAATTATGTTGATCAAAGCAGATCACAGCACTAGCCCAGATTCAAGAGGACAGTGGGTAAATTCCATCTCTCCATGGTAGGAATGGGAGAGTCCACTGCAAAAAGGGCAGAGAAAAATGGGATGAGAAGAAATTGTGACTACTTTTTGAAAGCTAACCTAGCTTTAGGCAATAATCATCGAGTATGGCTAACATCTCAAAAAGTGAAAGAGACAAACATCATAAGCCTCTCAGTGGAAATATAAAATACCAACTTTTCAATGCACACACACACACACACACACAATGAAATCTAAATCTGATCAAATCTCTAGATCTAACAAACTAATCTGGGGATAAGAAATTCAAGGGACAGAAGATCGAGCTATCCAGTACCACAGATAAGTCCATAATGTGTTGAACTTAATAGTGCAAACAATCTGATTCCTTCCAACCAATAAACTTCAGGAAAAATAAAAGTTAAATTAAAAAGACAAATTAATGCAACCTCTGTGGAAAAGAATTTGGAGATTCCTCAAAGAGCTAAAAATAGAAATACCATTCGATCCAGCAATAGCATTCATTATTAGGCATCTACCCAAAAGAGCATAAGACATTCTGTAATAAAGTCATCTGTACCCGAATGTTTCGAATGTTTATGGCAGCACAATTCACTGTTGCAAGGACTTGGAAACAACCCAAGTGCCCATCAATTCACGAGTGGATTATTAAAATTTGGTATGTCTATACAATGGAATATTACTCAATTGTAAGAAATGACAGTGATCTAGCGTCGCTTGTATCTTCCTGGATTGAGCTTGAGCCCATCATCCAAAGTGAGATGACACAAGATCGGAAGAATGGGCTCCACATGTACTCGCCATCAAGTTAGTACTGACTGTTTAACACTACAGTGCTCAAATGGTGGTGGTGTTCACCAGGGATTCAGGGGGGTTGTGGGGGTAGACTCACAACTGAGGGATGTGGTGGGCATTGTGGAGAGGAGGGGCATCCCTCTAACCCTTGCTAGGGAGAGGCAAAGATATAAAATGTGACCAAAATGTTTGTACTCTCATATTTTCCTGAAATAAAAAAAATAGCAATTATTTATTAAATGCATCAAATATGATAGATGTTGCTCTAAATATTTAACCTAGGCTATTTTATTTAGCTGCCAAAACTATCGTATGAGGTAGAGGTTACTATTATTATGTTCATTTTACAAAAGGAGAGACGGATCTATGAGAATTTAATCAATGTATCTGGTGTTAAGTGCTGGGATTTCAGCCTAGCAAGAGTGCTTCAGACTGATGCACGGATTCACTTCGTAGTACTGCCTTCCAGTCAGAAGTAAATATGACTACTTAGTCTAAAGAAACTCTTCCTAATCATCAACAGAATTAAATTATACAAATATTATTTGATTTTCTCAAGTTCTAAAAATAAGATCTACATTTAGCTATGAAGATTTGATAAGGCAAAGGTATAAGGACAGATGAGTTTATGATTTCCATTAAAATACCACTTATTAAACTGATATTGATACTCTGAAACAGCAGTAAGAGCATAACAGCAAAATATAGTGATGTATCCCTAATTTCTGATATGTAAAAATCCTTATTTACAGTTTTATAATGCTACAATCCATGTGGCTATCTTTTTTATTAAATAGTTTTATTTTCTCGTATTATTAATGCTCTCTGACTCATCTTTGGTGTACACCGAGAACTCTTAAAACTCAGAGAAAACAAAAGAAAACAAAATCCAATAAAAATAGGCAAAATACTTCAGCAGATATTCCACCAAAAATATACATAGATGTCAAATACACATATGAAAGATACTCAGTATCATTACTCAATGGTAAAATGCAATTTAAACCCAAACTAGATAACACAAACGAATTTCTTAGAGTGGCTACATAATACTCAAAATACCAAGTGTTAGCAAGAATCCGGGAAAACTGTTTAGGACCCATGTGTTGCTGGTGGGAATGCAAAATAGTACACTCCTTTTGGAAAACAGTTTGACAGTTCATTACAAAGTTAAACCTATATTTGCCATCAACAGCTCTCCTACTCTTAGGTGTTTACCGAATTGAAAACTCATGTCCATGCAAAAAACCTGTATATGAATGTTTACACCAGCTTACATTGAAATTGGAAAATAATTTGGGGAAAATTTGTACCTTTACTGTATTCAGTCTTCCAATCCAGCAATATTTATTTAGATTTTCTTTGATTTCTTTTATTAGCACTTTGTTTTCACCATGGCAGTCCTGTACCTGTTTTATTATATATATATATATCTCTAAATATTAAATTTTCTTTAAAGTGATTGGTAGTTTATTTTGAATGGTAAATGGTACTTTATTTTAAATTTCAATTTCTACATACTTATTGTTACCATATAGAAATGTAATTCATTTTTGTTTATTGATTTTGAATCCTGCAGCTTTGGTGAACTCGCTAGTTCTAGGAGTATTTATTTTGTAGTATATGTCATGGGATTTCTATAGAGCAGTTGTGCTGAGCTCCCTCTTGCTGGTGAAGAGCTACCTGGAAATTCCGGGGACTGGGATGAGCTTGGTGGGAGAGTGTTTCTCCTGGCCACTCAGTGTTAGCTCATAGGTCCCCCTTACCAGTGGGATCTTGCTTGGTATTGTTGGAAGGACACCTATTTTATCCAGAGGTGGAATGAGCCTGCCTAGATCACATTGTTTTGCTAGGTTATGGATTGGAAAACACTTAGCCTAAGTGGCCACCTTCTGTTGGGTGGAAATATAAGACAAACTTATTTTGGCGGGGTGGGGGGGGGTCCTCCAGCCCTAGGATTCTAAACTACCAGATTGTCTTCTTCTTTCCTACTTAGAGCTTTTCCCTAAGGGTATACAACACCTCCATTTTCTGGGTTTTACCTCTCTCTCCAGACAAAAACCCTGCCATATAGCTTAGTCATACTGTCAAAGAAAAATTACACCAGTCAGAGTTAAGTAGGCTAAGAGATTATTGTAATTGGAGAAATCCTATTGCACTGGGGAAGAGAAACAGAATTTAACTCCACTGAAACAAAAAATGAAACAGTTTTTAAGTCCTCTAGTGAAAAAATACTAGAAGACTTTGTAGGGAGGTTGGTAAATGGTCAGCTGTGTTTGCTAATTGGTGCTTATCTAAGTTAGGCTCCTATGGAGCCTGAGAGAGGGAGTCTCTGTCTTTCTTATTGATTACATTTCAGAGGGACAGCCCCTAGGGCCTTGAAAAAGACAGTCCTGGGTTGTGAAACTGGCCAGAGGTTGGGCGAAGATACACATAGCAAAGGTGCAGAGAAAGAATTTACACTTGCAAGTTTTCTAAATAAATGCTCTAAGAAAAGAGAGATCAAGAACCTACAGTCAGGGAGAAAGCTGTCTGGAGTTTAGGCAAGCTGAGGGAACTCGAAGTCTGCTTCAGTCAATTCTAAATTACTTTAAATTTCGTGAATGCCTTCTGCTAATTCGCACTTTCTTATTTTTGCACATGTTGTTCTTTCAGCGTAAAATATGCTTCCCCCTTTGTTTTCCTGACCGGTTCCTTATGGTAGTGCAGGAATTTGCTCAATCATTACCTCTTCTGTGAGGCACACCCTGGCCGCTCTGTATCGGTTAATAAAGCTCTTCTTTGAACCAACTTTTTAAAGCATAATTTTACTTTCTTTAGAAAGCATATTCTGATGCTTTCAAAAAGACTTAGCCACCTTCTCTTTCTTGACATTTTGTAAATTATACAATGTCTTCTTATATAGCATTTGCATTATTTCATTATTTATACCTCTCTCCTTCACTCCCTCTCATGTATTTAACATCTCCATATCTAGCTATAACCCCACTCATGATATAGTGCTTGAGACTAATTTAGCACTCAAAAATACTTTGAAATTGAACAATTAAAGCAATTTTTATGTGGTATTTAAGTATTTTATAATACATTTCTCTTCATTCTTATCTCTGAATAACTTGAATTCATTCATCTTGTGAAAAGGCCCCTAACACACTGTCTGGCAGTTACTCACTGATTATTTAATGAATAAATGGATGAATGATAATAATTTATAAAGCAAAATTATTTTTTAAAAAGTAGAAATATTTTATCAAAACTATGAATATCATACTGAAGTTTTAAAAATTGAATTTTCATAATAATTAAATGTCTTAGTATTTATATCTATGTAGTAGTTATATCTGTTTTACTTCAACTATTTATTTTCTTTATCAGAAATACTCTTTTTCTAAATGATCATATCCCTCTTCTCCTATAATCAGAAACTTTTTTTTTGAAAAATTACCCTGAAATTAACAACTCAAATAGCCCACTAACACACTGACAATCTTGTTGTAGAAGAATGGCTTTCTTCTAGGAAATTCTATACTTATGCATTTAAATTTTGCTAAACTATTTTCCCATATTATTTAGAAAGCTATGAAAATGTTTGTTTTTCAGCTTACTATCTTTGTATTTAGTTACAAGCTTTAGCTTATCAAACTACTGAATTTAAGCTTTATCTGTTTAACTTCCTCCTACGTTAGCAGTTTGCAATCTTCATTTCTCATTTCAGGTAGAGTACAGAACACATTCTCCCTTCAGTCTCATGATTTGTGAACAAAACCTGAAGTGGAAACCAGAGGACTCTCTCAGGGTATAACTTTTCACTACTCCTGTCCTAGTATAAGCCCTTAGCAAGAAAACAAATTTGACTGAGTCTCCATCTAGTCCTCTCTGCACGGGCTCAGACCTCTTCGGCAGTGGAAAGGAGCAAAGAAAGTGCATACGCAGAGCACAGCCATGGTCATTATCAAACCACTATTTCTACTCCGAGTTACTTCCAAACAGCAATGCCAGAAAGTAGGAGAGGTAAAAAAATCAGGATAAAGACCTATTTGGTTTATTGAACTGGGTCTTACCATATCCAAATGAAAAACAAAAGGCAACTCTCAATTTCAGAATTTTGTTCAGAATTATAATTCTCAGATGCATTCAACTTCTTTTGATTCAAAATTCAAACTCTTATATTGGATATATCTTGTAGATAAATTTCTCTCAACCTCAACCCTAGCTCTTCCCTTTCTCCTGTAACTATATGAATCTATATATTTTCAAATCCAAGAGCTCACCAGTAGGTGTTATGAATATATATATTTTCCATACCCAAGACCGCAAATATTTTGTTGACTGAAACATAACTTTCTGTGAACAAAACTTCTGTTTATCCATGTCTACTAATTTCTTACACTGTATTTCAACCAATCAAACATAAACAAGACCACATACATATTCCATTTTATACTGAGAATCCCTTAAAGGCTAATTGTTCATACTTTGTAATTAAATTCAAGTTTGCCTCTATTTTCATTTTTAAAAAATCCCTCCTAATTAGTACCCACCATCATTTATATACAATCTCTCTTGAGAGGGAGTGAGAGAGAGACACACACACACACTCAGTGAGTTAACTAATGTGGTTTTTTTTTGCATTTGTATTTTATTCGGCATTTTTCCACATTTACTTTTATTAAAATGACGTATATACATATGAAGTTTTCCTTAATGGGAGAGGGTATAATCAGAGAGTAAAGATGTAATAATTCTTGCTTTATAACTTCAAATATTATGATCCAGGGGTAAGCTGTCTCAGTCTATTCAGGTTGCTATAACAAAATCTGTATCCTTATCTAGTGGAAGGACAAAAGGGCCTCACAAACGCCCTCAAGCCTCTTTTAAAAGGGCATTAATTCAATTCATGAGGGTGGAGCCCTCATGACCTAGTCACCTCCCAAGGCTGCATTTCTTAATAATCACACTGGAGCTAAGTTTCAGCATATGAATCTTGGGGGGGCATATACATTCAGACTATAGCATAAGCCAAGTAAAGATTTTAAATGATGTTTGTTGTGAAAGCAGGGCCATTATTTCTCTACCCTTCTCTCTCCTTTTTTTCTAAACTAAATGAGAGTTTCCAGTGAAAACAAGGAGAAATTCTAAGGAGGAAGCAAAAGGGTTAGATACTAGTAAGATCTGAGAAAGGAGTTCTTGAACAACAGAAGAAGCTGCAAAGTATGGAGCGATGGTGGAAAAAATAAGTGTCAGGAATTGAAGAATAGATAAGACCTATTGCCTGTTCATACATGATTGTGTAGGAAACCTAAAAATCTTCCCAAATCTCCTGGGCCTAAGAAGATGGGCCAGGAGCATGATAAGCTGCGTACAATTTGATTAGATTTGAGGAACAATCTCCTAGTTCTTCAGCTGGCAGAGAGAGGGGAAGACATGAAATAGAAGGCAAATGGCCCTGAAGATGTATTATAATTATAAGCAGAAGATTCTAGAAAACGAAGTTGATTGGACCATGGAGCTAGTAATCAGATGGGGGTTGGTGGATTATCTCAAGTGATATCAAGAAGGTCTGTGCCTGAGAGTGGGGATGATAGGATACCGGGAGAGGATAGAGCACGTCCACAGACCAGAGGCTTTGCTCCCTCCTCACTATGCGTGGCTGTCATACACTTCCTTAGAAATGAAAATTCCAGACAGAAGGGAGAAAAATCTTGAGCTCCCTGAGTGCAAATTGGAAGTGACAGGGCATACTGAAGTAATTGAGTTTAGCTTGAATTGTCTCTGATTATCTCTCTAACATGAGGTAGAAAAGAGGCTTGAGACATATTAAATCATAGAAAAGTCAAGAAGTTGCATGCTTACTAAGTTCTATTTTTAATATCATAATTTGGTTAACTAATTATGAAGTTTATCACCCTATATTTCTCTGATACAATTCACATACCATAAAATTCATAGTTTCTCAATTTCTAAGAATTTTATTCTCAGAAGTTTCTACCTAAGAGTTTTAGTTTTAATCTCTATTTCTTCCATTTTACCACTTTATTTCTTTGTATTTTTATTTCTACCTTTTTAAAATGTATGTTCTTATAGTTCAAAATACTTATTTGTATTTCTCTAGTGTCAGTTATAACCATAATCTTAACTGATAAAAATATTAACTCTGATATTGAAGTTTAGTTTTCTGTGACCAAACTTTTTCTTTTTCAATTCGTCTTACTATTTTCTCACTATGAGCTGCGTATTTGTTGTGATATTTAAAGATAATATTTCTGGGCTTCATCTCCGGATATTCTGACTCAGGTCTGGGGCTTTCTATACTCTGTAGGAGATGCTGATACTTAGATAGGATTGGGAGCCATTGTCAGTTCAATTTTCGGGGTTGGTCAGTATTTTGTATACGGCGTATTTTGTATAGTGCGTCTGTTCGTCTGAAATGGCGCCTTCAACTCTTCCCACAACTAACTACTCTGATACTATAATTAGATGCAAAAAGATAGGTTAAAAGAGATACAAACAATACTCTTTGCCCTTAGAAAGCTGTGTACACTAAAGTATAATTAATATTTTTGGTTCATATCATATTGAATGTATAGGCAGAGACAAAGAAAAGTGGATGGGTACATAGATAAATAGATGATGGAGATATATAAATCAATAGCTATAGATAAATGAATAGATTTACAGATACATATAGTTATAATATGTTCATATAACATAAACATCATAGACATGAGGAGAAAAAAACTGCCAGTGCTACAGATTTTTTTTACTAAAATACCCCAGTTTTTACCATCAAAGAGCCCTTGTCTGGAAAACCAGCCAACTTCCTTGAATAACATCTCTGTTTTGTCACTTCTCAAATGAAATGAATGGTTTTAAAATACAGAATTGTCTATATACAATAATACAAAACATGTCATCAGAAATGCATTGAATGCTTATCATATGCCAAGGTAGCTTCCAATAGAGAATTCAGAGTTTATTGTGAACATAAAATGTGTAAATAAGAAAAACAACATAAGTTCAATAAGCACATGTACACACACAGTACTTCCGGGACACTGAGGTCTGGGACCACAGTGAACAATTCTTGAAGAAGGTTAGTTACCACTGGATTTTTCCTTTGGTGACACCTCTTTATTCACATGCAGGATAATACAATTTAACATAACATTTATGTGTTTTGTGATAGATGACACCCAGGAGAATAACGCAGGCTGAGTTAATGTAGCATGGAATTGGTGTGGTATTACAAAGTATTAAAGCATGGGTATGCTTCATTATCATTAAAACTCTATATATCAGTGAGAAAAGACTATCTGCAAATAAAATTCTATAGTTTGTGTCTATCTTTCACAGGAGAGATTTCATATATTCATATATCTAAATATATATCATATATTTCATATAATTTCATCTATTCTTATGAAAATTATACTTTAAGCAGTGGGCTTGGGCCACTATCATGGCATCATTTGAATCTAGATTTGGAGAACAAATATTAAATTGTATCATTATTATTATAACATTCTAGTACAAATTGAGACTTTTCCAATGGAAAATAAATCATAAAATCACAGTAAAATAAGGCACGACTATAGGATTTAGTAGTGTGATTAAAACAGTATTTTATAGTTTCAGTTGTCTATTTCAGATAAGTACATCTTGATTTCTCCATGTCTGTAATAGGGAAAAAGCATTGTCGATATTTATTGCTAAGTCTTTATTGAATAGCTATGCTCCTTTAGGAGTAGGACTTGGAGTTGCAGAGATGAACGAGACCTAGGCCTAGCTCTCAAGGAGCTTATAGTCTTCACTGAGTTAAAATATTCGTTCTTACATTGAACCTACTATGTCATTCATAGTGTCTAGGAAGTTTTTTTCCCCCCTTTTGTTGCTTTCTGATACACTTTGGGCTTACGATGTGTAGGAAACAATACAAAATTCTCTATATTCACAAAATAGGCAAGTTAATCTGGTTGTCTTAATTTATTTAGAAGTTTTGATTAAATAGATTCACAGTGCCATAGTCCCATCAACTCCTCCCTTTTTTGAATATCTGACATAGTATTTTGCTTCATTATTCTTATAGCAATCATTGGAAAGGCTGTGTGACTCTGTGACAAAAAATGTAGACTTCTGAGTCAGCAATTTGGGTTTTGCCCATGGATTGCATGAATCACATAGTTACATGAAATTATACGGACGCATAGTTTCATCATTTGGAAAATGGGCACTTCTCTCATACGTTTGCTTAAGAGAATCATGCACTGGTAGAAACATAAAAAGTATGTCCCAAATGTTAACTAAATAGGGTTGCTGTATAATTTATAGTCAAATCAGAACACTTTTTACATCAAAAAGAGGAAAATATCAATAAGTACACTGGGACCACAGGTACAAAGCAGAACAGCCCAGGACAAATATGAGTACAGGTCAATCTAATAAGAAATGACATTGTACACACTCAATATCAGCCATTCGGTATCTTCCATTGTATTCCTCTTAGAGTAGATAGTACAAATCCAGCAATTAATTTGTTTTGTGGAAATTCTATCTTTACAATATTAATGTAATTTCTACTTGAATTCCTCAAGAAAATCCAAAAGTTAAAGAAGGTCTTGAACAGTTTTCTTTAACACATGAAGTAAATAAAAATGCCTAAATAAGATTTTGAAATGTCAAAAATTATTATTTTTAATTGATCTTAATTTTTACTTAACAAATATAGATTTGTTACCAATTTGAGATTATTTCAGAACAGCATATTTAACTACTTTTGGGCAGAATATACTATTTCCTGAATTTATTTGGTATTCTATTACCATTATTAATTCCCCTCCCAGAAATTAATTATGAATTTTTAAAAAGGTATATTTTATTACCAAAGTTTTTAAACCTTTCAAAATATTGGAGCTAAAAACTACCAATGTATTTATTCTCATATAAGTTGTTCTTACTTATATTTGAATAACTCTTATAAAATAAAGCCTCTAACTCATACCATTTTTTATTGTCATTCTAGATAAGAACTAAAATTGACCTTTTATTGAGGCATAAAATTCATGTTATGTAACCAAAACAACACAATTATCATTTTTTTTTTGATCAATTAGTCTTATGTCACTAAATGTTACCCCAAGAGAAATAAATGGTTTGGAGCATTTCTACTCCAGTTTCTTCTTCAGTTTCTTCTTCAGTTTAAATTAACATTTTTGTGCCAATATAACAAAATGAGAATTTATCCTCTCTGGGAAAATTTCAGACATAATAAATTCCTCTTACTTCCAGAGAATGTGATTTTCCTGAACAAGAGGAGCAAGAATCAATGCCATTCCTTCCCAGATCCTCTCATCTGAAAATAGTTAAGCTGTTATTTCAGGTAAATTAATTTACTTTTCACTTCTCTAATACAAGGGTTTTAATATTTATTGTAATAAAAAACTTACATATTTTAAATAGATGTCATGCAGTGCACACTGACATTTGTTGCATTGGAACCACAAAAATAATACAAAAAAACATAAACAAAATTGACAAACCTTTAGCCAGACTAAGAAAAAAAGAGAGGAGACTCAAATAAAGAAAACCAGAGTTGAAAAAGGAAACATTACATTACAACTGCAGAAATCGAAAGGATCATTAGAGACTACTATGAACAATTATATGCCAATAAATTGAAAAATCTATAAGAAATGGATAAATTCCTAGACACATACAATCTACCAAGATTGAACCAGGAAAAATTCCAAAACCCAAAAAAAAATTAACAAGTAATGAGATAGAAGTAATAATAAAAGTCTCCCCTCAAAGAAAATCTCAGGACTCGATGGCTTCACTGCTGAACTCTACCAAGCATTCAAATCAGAGCTAATATCCACCTGACTTAACCTATTCCAAAAAATTGAGTAGGAGGGAATACTCCCAAACTCATTGTATGAGGCCTATGTCAGCTTGATACAAAACCAGATATAAATGCAGCAAAAAAGAAAACTGTAGACCAGTATATCTGATGAACAGAAATGCAAGAATCCTCAACAAAATACTAGCCAACTGAATTTTACAGCACATTAAAAAGATTATACATCATGATCAAATGTGATTCATTCCAGGGATGCAATGATGGTTTAATATTCACAAATCAATCAATGTGATACATCATATCAACAGAATCAAAGGCAAAAAAACATAAAACATATCATTTCAACTGATGCTGGAAAAGCATTCAATAAAATTCAACATCCCTTCATGATAAAAACTCTAAAAAAACTGGATATAGAAGAAATTTACTTCAACATAGTAAATGCCATATATTACAGACCCACAGCTAGTATCATACCGAATGGGGAAAAACTGAAAGCCTTTCTTCTAAGATCTAGAACAAACAAGGATGCCCATTTTCACCACTGTTACTCAACATAGTACTGGAAACTCTAGCTAGAGTAATCAGACAAGAGAAAGAAATAAAGGGCATCCAAATTGGAAAGAAAGAATTCAAATTATTCATGTTTCAGATGATATGATCTTATCTAGAGAAACCTAGAGATTACACACACACACACACACACACACACACACAATTAGAACTGACAAATTGAGTAAATTTGCAGGACACAACGTCAACATACACTTTTTGATAGGGTTGTTTGATTTTTCCTTGCTGCTTTTCCTGAGTTCTAAACAGATTCTAGTTATCAGCCCTTTATCAGATATGTAGCTTGCAAAATTTTTCTCCCATTCTGTAGGTTGTCGGTTTGCTCTCATGACGGTTTCTTTGGCTGTGCAGAAGCTTTTTAATTTGATCAGGTCCCATTTATTTATTTTTGTTGTTGCTGTGATTGCCTTTGTTGTCTTCTTCATAAATTCTTTGCCTAGGTCAATGTCTATAAGAGTTTTCCAACATTTTCTT